>JBBPUK010000204.1:15079-27002 GCA_038094635.1 Tylopilus cervinicoccineus
GTAGATGGTGCTATGGAGTGGACGACAGCTTGCGTGCCTCGCAGGTTTTCGTGGAGTGGTGCCTCGCCAGGACAGGGACAATTTATCGATGCAGCGGAAGCATCGAAAAGGGAGGTGCACTAGTCCGCATTATATAAGAAATGAAAACCTGTGTTATACATACAATTTAAAGGAACACAGCTTGATGGTTGGCTCCTACCACTCCCTTGCTGCCATGAAGATATCAACAACAGGTACGTTCTGATGAGATTGAGCGCAGGCTGAGACTGACTGTTTTACAAGGACAGCATGGCATACCAATCAAAATTGACGTCTGTAGCTGGTTAGATGCAGTAGCATTTTCTGCAAATGGCGAGCACCTCTTGAGCAGTGGGCCTGGGGGAATTCGGGTGTGGCGGGTGGAGGACGGCAAACACCTGGCGACAATGCAAGTCGCGGGTGCCCTGTGTTTCGCCGCGTCCAAGGACGGCAGATACATCGCAGCGGGCACCCACGAGGGCGATCTGGTCTTGTGGGACGCACAGACACGCGCGCAAGTCTTCGCGCACAATGAGGATCCCTATGACATCTACAGTATCGATTTCTCTCCTGACTCGACCCGGCTCGTTTTCACATCATGTCAGACCTGCTCCATCTGGAATCCTGCAACGCGGCAACGAGCACAACTGCTCCGGCTTGAGCACCAGGTGCCGATGGTCGTAGTGAAGTACTCGCCACAAGGTGATCGAATTGCAATAGCCACTCCCAATTCTGTGCGAGTCTACAGCAGTGACGTTGGCCGGTTGCTTGTATACATCAAAGTCGAAGTCACTACCGGGTGGTACAATACTGGTCTTCTCTGGTCCAGTACCAATCACCTCTTTGTCATTTCCAACAATAAAATCAAGCAGTTTGAAGCGACAAAAGGGGCCCCAGCTTCAGAATGGCCAGTCCCACGCAGCACTGGAATCTCGTGCATCGCTCTACCGCAGCATGAGAAGTTCCTCTTGTACTCCACAGAGCGGGCCACATCGATTTGGGACTTGTCTACGTATGCTTTGCTTGGTATTATCCAACACGTTCAAGACGTATGCTCAATTGCAGTCTCCCCAAGCGACAGGCTTTTAGCAATTGGTAGTGAGGACGGGAAAATCACTATCCAACCACTATCCCACATCGCTGTGAGTATTTTACCTTGTCACATTATGGTACTATATGTGGATGTCAGCCATGCCTCAATAACACTTCCGCAAAGGATGGATCTCCTTTGTCTCGCCAATACCCCACATTCCGGGAACTAGACATTCGGGTCGATGACGCTGCACTCAATGCCTGGCAGATTAATCAACTCGAGAATGCCGAAGCATTCTTGACCACTAAAGTACACGAATCTCCAAATCCCAGTCATCATGCGCTCGCTGGTCTTGCCCTAGTGAGAGCGCGTTTGGGGCAGTTGGACGCAGCAATTGTGGATGCAAAAAAGGTGCCTGACCTTCTGTTCCAACATATGCTGATGCTGACCCCGATCTGTTTCGAAGTCCATCGAGATTCAGCCTTCATTTCTCGGTTACGTTGCCCAAATTGTGGCACTTGTTGGCAACGGGGAAAAGCACAAAGCATATCAAGCGTGCGATATCATGTTCGGCCGCTTTTCAACTCATACTTTCTTCCTCCTTTTAATCAAGGTATGCTTCCAATGTGCAAGAGCCGTTTTGGCCGCAAAACCTCACATTCCTTAGGCCATCATTGTGTTTATAGCAGGAGAACATGACGATGCGATATCCCGGGTGGACGACCTGATCGATGTGGCACACTTTGACTCGTTGTGCTATACTGTTCAGGCATGTACATGACGCGCGACCATACAGCGAACACCATTGACATTTCTACAGGCATACATGTATCTTCTCGTTGGAAACTCGCGCTTGGAGAGTAACGATCTCAATGGCGCAATAGAATCATTTGAACGTGCACGAGCGCGAATGATACACCAAACGAATGAAGCACTTTCAGTGATCTCGCTGGTGAGCTTCCCGATGGATATTCCACTGTAACATATCGACGACGGGCGCAATCTCGACAGATATCTGGATGGAACTTTGAGGATCTTGACATTCAAATTCAACAGAATCTTTGTACAACCCTGTATACTGCAGGCCGCGTCAGGGAGGCAGGGGAGTATCTCTTGAATATAGTTGACATCACCAGCGAAGATACCCATCGGACCGGACCCATCTCCAGCTGGGTTTCTGGTAAGTCACGTTCTACCCATCTGTAGCCACAAATTTGAAGTTTTGCAACAGATTTCATGCAACGATGCCTCTCGACCTCCGAGGAGGGCGAAGACGGAACCCCATATCCCTTATTCCCCATGCAGCTCCTGAGGGAGTGGGCAAAATTGAGATTGACACGCGGTTCATGGCATGATGCCTTGGCTAGCGCTGCGAATGTGTGTCCCTGGCTCTAATGCCTCTTGTTGGTGTGACATTTCGCTTTCGTGCAGTTTACGGTGCCGAGATTTGCAATATATCTGGCTCTCTGCGAGCATCTCGAGGCGACCAATTGCATGGTTGACGCAATGAGCTGCGTCCGTCAAATGGAGAACGAAATGGCGGGGCAGGTAAACAAGGATGCCGAGCAATCGAAATGGGCAGTAGGTGAGCAGTCGCGGGTGCCATAGCAAGGATAGTTGGGTGGCTGAGCTCTTTCAGACTTTATCCGCCGTTGTATTGAAAAGCTGGAACGCCTTGGAGACGCTGCAGTGGATGCTCAAAAAGACGATGAAGCCATTGTCCAATACTCGGCTGCTCTGTCCCTGAATCCGATCTCCCCACGAGACCTATTTATGAAGCGATTCAAGATATGCATCGCCAAGAAATCATGGATGGACGCCATAGACGATGCGAATCGAGTATATTCCCTCCGTTTTACGCATGTATGATCTTGTTAATTTGCATCGTCGTCAGGTGATCGCGCTTGATCCATCCTCTCCATGGGGCTACGAGATGAAGCATGCAGCTCTATACAAGGCGGGGAATTACACTAATTCCATAGAAATGTATGAGACTATGCTCTTGAAGATATCCCAGTCATCTGATCCGACAATTTGTGGCAAGTACAGCAGCGTCATGCCACTGTTTATCTACTCACCTTGTCTCGCAGAGCGTCTTCTAAAATACATCAACCCCGAAAAGACCAAGGCAGTCATCCGATCAGCCATTGAAGGCGCCACTTGTGGATTGCCACCAGTCCTCATCAACACCCACTCTGGCTGTCTCCTTGACAGGTTTGGCCAAGCGAGCTCCTTCGAATCACAACAGATCTATCAAGAGTTGATCTCCTCTATGACCTTGCACATCGACCATGCCCGAATCAAACACGAAGTCTCGCAGTATTACCGTTATGCCACACTTTCGCACAAGTGGGAAGGTGCCGAGCCTGTCTTCGAGAATGTCATACACATGGTGATCTACGATCTCGAGGAGTCCCTGACTCACGATAAACTCCAAATGTTTTGCAAGACCGCGAGGGATCTCGGGTTCAATTGGGCATGGAGTGATACATGTTGTATCAACAAAGCGGACCACTTCGTTCTCCAAGAGGCCCTGGTCGCAATGTTCAAGTGGTACGAAGGCTCCGCCGTGACGATCGTGTCGCTCCGCGGTGTTCGCTTTCCGGCGAAGCGCGATGATCTGGTGAGGAGCATTTGGAATACTAGGGCCTGGACGTTGCAAGAATATCATGCCTCCAAGGTCGTCCGGTTCTACACCGAGGACTGGAAGCCATACCTGAACCCTGATATTCCCAATCACAAGGAGTCGCCTGAGATTATTGCAGAGATGGAGGAGGCAACTGGTGTGTCTGCAAGAGCGTTGATGGCCCTTCGACCAGGCCTGGATGACATCCGTGAGAAGCTTCGTCTGGCCTCGACGCGTCAGACAACAAGGGTCGAAGACTCAGCTTACTCGTTACTCGGAATATTCTCAATGTCCCTGCCGGTTGTATACGGTGAGGGAGACAAGGCACTCGGGCGATTCCTTGCGCACCTCCTTACAAGCTCGGGAGATACGAACATCCTTGCATGGAAAGGTCGCTCCGGCAGTTTCAATAGCTGCCTCCCTTCCGACATCACCGTGTTCAAGCAGCTGTCAACGACGCACGTCCCGCCAGCCATCGAACGAGCCGAAATGGGCAAGATCACCACCAGAATGCAGAGCTCTCCAATGAATTCCACCGCACTCATGGAGCTGTATGATCGACTTGATGAGCTCCCTGTACCATTTTTCGTTGGGCAACGGATGAAGCTTCCTTGCATAGTTTTCAAACTCGGACCCCTATCGACTTCTTCAAGCAGCCCCGGAGGAGCACGAGTGTTCCGTGCCCAAACAGCTTTGCTTGGGATTATAGAGATCACGAGCGAAGAGGATCTTTCTCTACTCGGATCTCTATACCTTACCCATCCTTGGATAGATTATCTCCTCGACAAACAGCCTCTTGGAAGTGTTGTAGATACAATACTCAAAGACAGTGAAGATGACGGGGTTTCAAGAGATGAGTTGCCATCGCTCTCTAGGCCTTCCCCTAATGCCTCGGGAGACCCACAAACACGGGCCGTGCGGCGGTTTCCTCGATTCAAGCTGTCGTTTGGTACACCCACGGTTGAACGCTCTCAAGACACAGCATCTTTGCAACCGCCGTCGACACTCACCCATCCTGAAAAACATTGGCGTGCGCTTCGAGTCATCGCGCGATTGAGACAACGATTTGGTGCGCTGTTGCTCACACCGAGTCCTGGTAACGTGTCTGCATATAGGAGGGTGGCTGCGGAGAGCTTGATTACTGTCCAGGTGGACGAGATCACGCCGACGACGTTAAACAAGCTGGTAGACAGCATACGCACTCTGGACGTGTTGTAACAAGTCGGTATACGATACCCATGATCTGCACTCACTGTCGGAAGTTTTTTCTTAGTTCCGGTCATCGCCCGACTGAGACAATGGTGACTCACAACTCACTCCATCCAGCGAAGTGTACAGAGGAATGGACAGTTTGATCACCGTCGACCTGATAATATCCCTGCTTTGGTGTCTATGGTTCGTGCATGCTCGTCCATCGGCGTCGACAATGTACGATGGGCAGTCGGGTGGCAACGGTGGACGTTCGATGGTCCCAATATGTGCTGGGATGCATGGAAAAGAAGAGCCAGGAGTTGTTGGTAGCGACGCACATGCGACGTGGCTCGACTGTTGGCGTCAAATGGTTTCCTGCCACGACCGAGTGAGTGCTCAGCTTTCGATAACCGTGACAACTCGAAGAAGTGCACTCGTCGAAGCTGGGTGCACGGCATCGGAGGTGGATAAGCTATCCGAAGGATCCTACAGACGAGAGCGAGATGGTTGAGCTCTTGACAGACACAATTGGATAATCTTTGAGGTGTAACTATTCCAAGACTGAGATCTGAGATATGTACTCACTGTCATATCCCGTCATAAGATGTCATCACGGAAATTAAGTGATTACAGTAGTCTCGACTGGTCGTGATCATTCCCACAGTAAATTGTCTCCACCTCCAGGCACACGAGGCATTCACCTTATAATCCGTGCCATTGGCTCGAAGCACCTCTTGTTTTGCTACCACCACCACAGGTAAGTTATTCTTCACGACCTTGAACGACTTAACAGTTTCACCCTTGTATAGCTGTGCGGTCTGTGACACCCGCCGACAATCCTGACAGTGAAATCAGTCTCATTCCCTCTACACACCAAGTCCAGCGAATGGACGCTCTCCCGCCCGAACTCATCCTCCATCTGATCCCGCTCTTACCGCTCAAGACATTAATTGCCGCCCGCGGTGTCAGCACTCGCTGGCGTTCCTATACACAGATGGTCACTCTTCACCCCGCACGCAAGGTCCTCCTCGACCTCTACCTTGCAGCCATCGTGCATCCCAATTTCTCCAGCCTCGTCGAGGTACTTCGGCCCGAGGTCTATGAATTCGACCGCGAGGCATACATCACGGACCTGACGTCCCGTGGATGTGTCCTCCCCGAGGTATTCGAGCTATGGATACTCGAGTGGCCGTCCAAGGCAATTCACTTTTGGGCTTGGCCAGGGCTCCGCACATCCCCTAGAGTCCACCACGAGTACTACTGGGGGGGCAATTCATTGAGCGCATCTGAGACTACCCTCAGCCCTGACATCCCAGTGCTAAACGAGGTAGCAAGCGCTGTGGAGTCGTGCTGTGCCGTTCTGTTATGGAAGGCCGAGTGGTTCGAGCGTGGAGTTGCCTGTTTGTGGTTGGTCGTCGATGGGGACGAGAGGATCAACGACAAACGGGCGGGAAGGCTTCTTTGGACTCACGCCGTCCAACCGCTTACGTTTACTGGCTCAGGTTATGTGGATAGCCACATCAGTCTGGATATTCTCCCCTTCAGGGCAGATACCTTGGTCGAATTCCTCAGCCTACTTGACCTCAGCCATATGTCCGTAGATGACGCCAGGTCACGTATGGTCGAAGCCGAAGAGGCTGAATTCCTTGGGCGAGGTTTGCCAACTGCTTCGTTGATCCCCCTCTAGTCGTCTCGTCGCCTGTAGTCGTGATCACAACTTCTCATCCCAACTCTGCTTGTTCATCCCAGCTTACTGTTCGAATGATTGTTCTCGTGTAGTCGTTTCCTACCTTGTCCCTCTTGTGTGTTATTTACTGTATGGGATCCTGCACGCAGTCGATCTCGGCCCACCAGTTCCAGTACTCATTTCTTTCGATACGACTCGCACTGCAGTCGTAACCCAGACAGTGTGTGTGTGTGTGTGTGTGTGCCTGTGACAGTACTAGAAAGTGGGACACGAACACGTTACACTCGTCCACTTCGTCCCGTCTTCAACGTATGTATGGCAAACGCTCACCTTCAGCGATGGGCCCTACTCAAATCCTACGTATGCATATGGCCGTTTTTCTCCAGCGCACTCGTCCTCGCATGGATGATCACAAGGAAAGATGAGTGGTCATACAAGTTCACCACTGAAGGAGTGTCAGACAGTGGGGTTTTGGCTGCATCTAATAGACAAAGATCAAAGAACACACACACACACGTACAACAACAACATACTCTAGGGTCGACGAGCAGACGGGAAACGAGATAAACAAGAAAGAGCCGGCCCAAGGGAAAATTCAATCTAGTTCCCCCCTCCCACATCCGGCCGGTTACCACCTCACTCACGCTCACGCCGCCACTCCCGCAAGCTGGCTCAACACAGACACCACTTCCTTCGGGTCCAATTTCCACTTGGCGTCCGTCCCCTTGCGACTCGTCGACACCGTCTCCGCGTTATCCAGCTCGTTCAATCGTCTCAACAGCTTCTCGTCACCGCTCACCGCAAACACGCCCCGCATCTCGTCCCCGCCCGCCCCGCCGTGCCCGTCCACGTCATCCACGTCCCGACCGCTCCCCAGACTCGCCATACTTGACAACGACATGGCCAGCCCGCTCCGTGGAGAATGTGCCGGTCCGCCAGGGTGCAAGATCGCGCCCACAGCCGTCGACCGTGAGATGTTGTTCGGCAAAACAAGGAACGAGTTGGCACCGGGGATGATCCGCAACCCGTACCGCTCACCGAGGCTATCGAAGATGTGGTTCTGCGCTTCGGCGGCTTGACGGCGCGCCCATTGACGATCGGGACATTCGTCCGTTGGGCCGGTCCAGAAACGCCAGATGATCGACGCTTCACGCTCCTCAACAAAGGAGCCTGGCGTGCGTTCCGTGAACTAAACAAGGGATAGTTAGTCGAGTGTGAATGGGATCAGTAACACAGAGAGGAGGTGGACGTACATAGTTGAGAATCTCGACACAGGGCCCTTTCCAGGCAAAGTTGAGATTCGCTACCATGTCGATCCACGTCGCGCGTGCCTTCTTGGTCTCCCTCGACTTGATGAAACACCCGTTTTCTGCAACGATGCCAACAAGGGGAACAGCCGCAGCGATCTTGTCGAGGACACCCTTGACGGGCAATCCACTCAACAACCACACCTCGTTCCGAGGATCATCGGTAAAGCGTTTGAGCAAGGTGACAATCTGCTTTTGAGGTTCGAATGGTGCGAGGAGGCCAGCTCGTGACATGTCGCGGATCCAGATAGCACCCTCAAAGTCAAGCAGCAACAGACGTTTCGACGAATGCTTATACCGGGGGAGTAGACGTCCCATGTCAACGACTGGGACCAGGGAAAGGTCTGTCTGGGCCGTGTGCTCTGTGTTGGCACGTATACAACGGGTGAGGAACGACGTGACGAAAGCCTGCGCAGTTTGAGTGACGACGTGGTTGTGAAGGTCTTCCCAGCGGGACAATGCCTCCTCGTCGCTCATCGTCAGTGCCTACACTCAGGTGAATTTCTCGTCGTGCACTAGCGAGGTGAACAGTCTCACCTGGTAAATAGCCTGAGCAGTTCCACGCGTATCATACGGATTGACGGCAATGCAAGAACGGAAACCCGAATAACTATATGATCCGGTAAACTGCAAGATAACGAGAATTATCAGTATCAGCATCACTTTGACATACATATACGTGCCTCGCTTAGAATGAGCGGTCTGTGTCTCTCCTCTTGGCACTCCACGAACTCATGAGTCCTGAGAGCCATGCCCTCTCGCAAACTCGTAACCAAAAACGCATCTGCCACGATCAACAATGCGAGATACTGACTAAACGTGACTTCTTGCGTGTGCAAGAAAACAATGGGCTGGTAGGTCAGCGTCGAAAAGGCGGCGTTGACGCGGGCGACAACATCCGAGACACCACCGGCGAGTTCGTTGGACTCGGTCGTTTGCAGTGCGACCTGGATGAGGACGACCTATGAGGAGGGGGCACGTCAGAGATGTATCCGCCTGACATGGATGGACAACATTACCTTTCCCTGGAACTCCGGGTTCTTCTTCAGGAATCGTTCAAAAGCCTCGATCTTATGCCTGACACCCTATGATAGTCGAGGATGAGAACGATACATAATCGTCGCAGTCACGTGACACGCACCTGAATCTCGTCGAGCTTGTCCCGCCCGACGATCATCTTCATGCCAGCGTAACGCTGCCTCAGAAGCTGAACCCAATATTGAACGTCAAGTTCCCGTCTATTCCATCAGGTCAGTGTCCACGTCATCGGACCCAAAACGGGTCCGTCTCAGAAGAAAACAAACACACTTCTTCTCCTGCAGCGCGTTGACGTCGATGCCCATGGGAAAAACCCCGACGTCGACGAACCGGCCCTTGTTGGCGCCGGTACCACTGCCGAAGGTGCCCTCGACTTGGATGCCCTTGGGGAGCGCCTCGAGCGCGAGGATGCGGCTGACGGTCTGTCTAAAGTGGCGAGCATAGCTCGCGGTTTGGAAACCGACGAGATCTGCTGCGAGGAGGCCACGTAAAAGGGATTCGCGCACGGAAAGACACCGGAAGATTTCGGAAGAGGGGAAGGCGACGTGGAGGAAGAAGCCGATGGGGGCGTTGGCGAGCCTTGGATCAACGCGGAGGAGTGCCGGGAGGAGCATGAGGTGATAATCATTGACCCAGACTGCGAGACGGCATGAGCAGGCGCGACGGAAAGAAAGGGAAGGTACCTACTGATGTCACCTTCACGGTAGTTTGCGATGATGGCGTCTGCAAAACGCTTGTTGACGGACATGTACTGCTTGAACGACGCGCTCTCGTAAAAGAGTTTTGTCTTGGGGGCATCCGGGACGGCATAGTGCAGGCAGGGCCAGAGCACCTGAACCACATGGAGTTAGTTCTAGTGGATGGAAAGAACAAGGCGCGACCGACGAACCTGGTGGCAAAACTCGTCATAGCAACTCTCAAACTCAGCGTCCGGGATCCAGACAGGAACGCTCGCGCACAACTGGCGCATCCTCAAGTCGATACTGTCGCGAAGATCCGGACCGAACTTGTCCGTGCTGTTTCCGAGGGTGCCAACCCATAGTTTCTGAGTGAGCCGATCCTTGACGCTGTCGACGGCGTTCTTGAGGCCGCCGTTGCAGTGCGAATTGGGCGCAGTGTGCCATGCGTGGCAGCCGTCGCCGCGAGGGGAGGGGTAGCCGTCACCTGGACGGCGGGAAGAGGAGCGAGACTGTTTGCGCTGGAGACGTGCGGTGTGCTGCACGTCTGTGTGGGTCGTCTGGAACTTGCGCGGCCTGGACGAAAAAGTGAATGCCCGGTCTAGGTTGGGCAGGGGCGGGGATGGGGGAGAAGGCGGAGCTGGGGACCCAAGCGTGTTAGGAGTGCTACCGTTTGCGGGGGAACCATTTGGGCGGGGACTGGCAATGCTGGCAAACTTGGAGAACGGGTTGCTCGCAGCTTCTGGCGGGGGTGAGGTGAGCGGCGTTGCGGCACGAGACTAGCAGTCGGGGTGAGTCGGAAGCACACAAACGGGTCAAGGGGCCCACCTTGAGGTCCTCGACGATGCTTTTCAAGGGCTGACTTCCGCTGAGCGACCTGGACGGTTGGTGACGAAAAGGCGGCTTTGATGTCCCGCTCTGCTTGACGGAGAGCTGTGGAGGGGATGGTTCCGGGTCTCGGGCATGGATGCTGGGTGTGGGCGGGTTTGACTCGCCCAGGACAGCGGTTGTGGGGAGGAAGAGGGAGGCGATGACCACGCGTTGGTGGCGGAGGGAAGTCATGGTGGTCATGGAAGAGATCAGAGCGACATGTCGAGGAGAGAGTCGGATGCTAGGCAATGTCAATGTCTTTTTATCATCACCGTCAGCGGAGATCCTGTCACGCCGAAAACTCGCCCGCAACGCTCAAACTGGAAGCCGGGACTTTTCGCGCTGGCACGTTCGTACAGCTGCTCTGATCCCATCCGGACTCGTGCGGGACGGCTCCGTCCGACAGTTGGGAGCCAATCTGGCGACCCCCATGGGGAGCTCGTTCGCCGTATTGTCTCTGGGATTGGCCATGCATCTACAACGAGGAACGGAACAGACGAGCATGGGCAGTGCCGAACAAATGGACCGTGAACATTACGGTAGTTGTTCCCGGAGACCACTTGACCAAGACCAGATTATCCCCGCCCTTCTCTTCCAAACCCATGTAGATGCTAGACGACGGTGCCCACTACAATTATCTCCATCTCACCATGGAAAGTGACATGACAGAATCGGCTACTGCGACTGCGCTCATCGCTGGAACCAGTGGGCATAGAACAATATATACAAATCATGAATACACAAGGGAGTATCCGAGTAAAGAAAGCCCATTGACTATGGAACAACATCCACGACAGAACTCGTGCGCGAACTCGCAGTGCCGCATGCAGTGGCCGCCAGAGCAACGGCGAAAGCAAAACAGGGGGAACTCGGAAGGGGGAAACCATGACAGCGTGCATCCGTTCTGTGGATCAACTTGCTCAATATCTTCAACCCGAACAGTGATGAGACTGTCCGTAGCGATCCTGCTATATGCTGCCACCTTGCCGGCGTGTGGCATTAGCAACAGTCCACCGAACGACTGCCTTGAGAAGGTATGTCACTCCAGATGCGCGGCTTCCGGCGCTATATCAGAGTAACGAGGGGACGTTACCGATTCTCTAATCAGAAGAGGCAGAGAATCCATGCTTTCTTCGGCTATCGCCTGGGCTACACTTCCGACGAATCGGTGGTCGAGGAGAACATCTATCCACGGGTGCACAAGATACAGAGATCCCAATCGAGAGAGTTCCTCCTCAGTTGTGCTCTCTACTACGCTGTTTGTGCACGGAAAACTTGAACTTGTCGCGACTTGCCGCTGGGTCGATCATACAGTTCCATGATTGATATGGGACTACCGGAATGAAGAGCTCCGCAATTCGGCAGTAATCCTGTCCATTTCGTCACGTTCTAGGCCAGGGGCAAATACGCTGTCGGCAGTTGGTTGAATTCTTCCGGGGAGGCAGCTGTTGAATCTGTTAGATTGCTCAGTCCAGG
>JBBPUK010000205.1:0-38736 GCA_038094635.1 Tylopilus cervinicoccineus
GCATCCCAACACTATTTGCTTGATCCATCCCATATTTTTATAGAATAGAATTAATATATTGTTTTTGTGTGATCTTCAGAGTTCTTTTGACTTGATCACATTCTATTTCTATGCCTACTATCTTAGATGGCTCACCCATATTGGTTACTTCAAATAGAGTTTGTAACTCCATTTTTAGCCAAATCATTACATCAGCTATATTAGCAAATAGTAACAGATCATCAACCCATACAGTGATGATTTCTATGTTATCATTCTGCCGTCTGATGTAGACACAAGAATCTGATAATAGTTGTGTAAATCCTTGTTTTTTGAGCTGTTTATCTAGCTCTTCATTTCATTTTTGTCCAGATTGTTTAAGTCTATATAGTATTTTTATTAAATGACATAACCATTGGATATCATTATCGTATCCTTCAGATTGTCTTATATATATTTCCTCTTTTAGGGTGCCATTAAGATAAGCTCCCTTTATATCCATTTGTTGTATTTTCCAGTTATTTTATATAGCTAATGTGAGTATAGTTCTTATAGTTTCTAGTCATACTACTGGGGAATATATTTCATTGTAATCCATGCCTGGTCTCTGTGTGAACCCTTTGGCTACTAATCTTGCTTTGTATTTTAGTAGCTTGCCATTTTTGCCAAGCTTTTTAACAAATACCCATTTATTACTAATGGGTGATTGGCCTTTGGGCAGATCTACTAGTTCCCAAGTGCCCATGTCTTTTAGTTGTTTTAGCTCAGCCTTGATGGCTTTCTTCCACTCAGGCCATTTGGGTGATTCCTTTGCTTCTTTCAGTGATTTAGAATCATCCCTTCCTAGATTAGTTTTGGTAAACACTGTATAAACTGCCTCAGCTGATGATGCATGATCATTTTCATCATTGATGTCATCAGGTACTTCTTCCCAATCAGAAAGCAGGTCATTTAGTTTATTATAGTTGTGAATTACCTTTGATCTGGTGCTTTATCTAGAGGGTTCAGAGTCTCTAGGTCTTTTTAAATTAGGTCTCACTTTATTAGTAGTGTGCTGTTGTATATTTGTATTCTTTTTATCTGAGTGTAGCATGTTACTACTATCTGCTAACTCCCCCTTGCACTGCATCTCTGGCATGATTAAGGTGGTGATGTCATTGGTTTGGTTAATAAACCAATGATTGTGAGAGACATTTAGTTGTCGTACTTGTGCATCATAATATTTTATAGCTTTTGACCCATTCTAATAACCCATAAAAATATATTTGATGCTCTTTGAATCAAGTTTGGACCTTTCAGGTCCTTCATTCAAGATCTAGACTGGGCAACCAAGTTCTTGTAAATGGGATATATTAGGTGTATTATTTGACCACCATTGTTCAGGTGTCAAATTAGTAATCACACGAGTATATGATTGATTATGCAGATAAGCTACATATGTCACTACCTCAGGCCATAGATATTGTAGGATAGATTGTGCTGTTATTATTGCACATGTGAGATCTAATAAGGTATAATTAAAGTGCTCAGCAATGCCATTTTGTGATGAGGAATATGGTATAGTTAATTCAATCTTGATCCTATGATCACAACATCATGTTAATAATAATCGATTGACATATTCAGTGCCATTATTGGCTCAGAGATATTGGGGTTTAATTTTCCACTATGTCTCGATATGTGTTAGATAATTTTGTACCTTTATAGTGGTTTCATCTTTACTCTTCATAAATAATACAGTATATTGTCATGTGTAATCATCTATGAAGGTAATATAATATTTTGCTCCCCCTATTTCTTTGATACAAGTCAGTTCCTACACATCGGTATGTGTAAGTTTGCCTGATTGTGTGGCTCGATTACTCACTTCTTTTGGAAAGGGATTATATATTTGTTCAGCCTGTATACACGTCTCACAATCAAGCTTGGGTGATTATTCATTAATATTTAATCTGTTGACAAGATTTTTCTTTAATAAAATTTTAAGGCCATTAATACTCACATGGCTATATCTTTTGTGCCATGTAGACCAACTATCTACTATCTGAGCAGTATTCAATGCATTAGATATGATTGCCTCTAAATCAATGTAATACATTGATCAGACTTTTCACCCTTTGGCTAATACTTTTCTGTCTTGGATAAGTAGCTGAATTTTCCCATCACCTGTGATGGCATGGCTGCCTACCTCATTGAGTCTTCCAATAGATAGTAGATTAGTTTTTATTGAGGGAGTATATAATATATTATGTAGTGTTAGTATAGATGAATTTTTATTATTAATATGAGAGCATAGTCTCATTGTTCCTTTTCCTTGTGCAGATATAGATGAGTTTCTGATTTCGATAATCTTTTTATCAACATTTATGAAATCAGTAAGCACATCTCAGTTATTTGTAATATGCACAGTGGCATCAGTATTGGTGATCCATGTGTGAAGGGGAACATGGCTCATATTATTGTTGCCCATACATATGTCTTCAGTAGCTACAAAGGTCATTTCAATAATAGAATCATTAGCAAAATGTGCATTAGCACTTTCATTCTTCTTCTTTTTCTTTTTCTGTTTTTCTGTCCTCTACCTCTTTTGTTCATCATATTTAGAGCTGCCAGGTGCAAAACAATCATTTTTTACATGCCCAAATCTTTGGTAGTTCCCACATTTCAGCTGTCCATGCTATCAGCAATCTTTCCTGAGGTGTCCCCTTTTGTCACATATGTTGTAGACATTAGTAGGGTTCAGCCTCTGTCATTTGCTGCAGCTATCAGAATAGCATGCCTATTCACTAGTAGTTACATTATTTTCATGTAACTGAGTCTCACTCATCACTTCCATTCATCTTTCATATTCATCTTTAATGAGTGCAAGTAGCTCTTGTAAATTAATTTGGGGCATACCCAAGATATCAGCACTGGTCCAAGTCCCAGAATAGGTTGATACCCATCCAGTCCAAGACTCTGGTAAAGATACCATAATGACATCTTGGAATTCAGTTTCTGGGACACATTCCCCCATTTTATGTAATATAGAGTGGATGCACTTCATCTCGATGAGGTGACTCAGGATCTCAGAGTTATCTTTAGCTCTCTTAGTGAACATAGAGCACTTCAGCATCATAATGGTCTGCCTGCCCTTTACCTCATTTATAGCCTGAAGTACTTTCCACATATCAGCCAATGTCTCAGCATCAGCTAGATGTATTATTTGATCATCTCCCATGCTATTATATATAAGCATTTTTGCCTTATCATCTTGTTTCTTTCACTTGGCAATAGTGTCAACCTCAGTCTTGCTAGGTTTTGAAATTGGCACGGTCACATGTTGATATACATCTTGTATAGTTAGTATATTTGTCATGCAAATTCTCCATGCCATCTAATTTCTTTCATCAAAGGGATTGATTTTATAAGATAATAATGCCTCTAAATTAATTGACATGGGATTAGCCAGGGTGGCTGATATGAGGTCATCAGTCGATGTGGCTATATCTGAGATCATCCTCTTAAAGAGCTTAGTTATGGCAAAAGAAGAATGGATAGAACGAAAAATATAATAAAGTTACAAATTTATGTATTTGCTTACCTTTCTTTCAAGTGTAAAGCCTGGGGCTCATAATCTGTTAATAGGCTATAAGCATATAGAGCAGAAGTAGACTATGTAAGCAACCTTATATAAGTTGCTGAGTTGGAAATATCTGATATGATGAGATATCAGAATATGTGTACAGAATTGAGCTGGCTAATAGGCAGATGGGCAATTCGAGGATAGGAGGAGCTTAGTTTCATTCTCAGCTACCTAGTTTATATATGAGTCATAGCTATTTGTTTTTCTGAGTAAGTTAAGACTTTTGGCTGATCAGCTTGCTATCATGTGCTTTGTTTTATCTAGCCATAGTCTCAACAGCATAGACTGAGTTTGGTAACATGCTGAGTATGTTTCAGCTTGGCTAGGGCTTTAGTAAGTATGTCTGCTGTTATTTGTGCAGTTAGACAATATTGTACTTCAATAGACCAAGTTTTTATTTTTTGATGTATAAAATTATCTTGAACTTTAAAATATTTAGATTAAACATGATATTGATTATTTTTAGTGATCACAATTGCCAACATGTTATCATCAAGGATAATAGTAGGATCACATTGTGGAAAGTCTAACTCATAGAATAAATTTTTGAGCCAGATAGCTTCCTTGATGACATTTGCTATCATGATATATTCAATTTTAATAGTCAATAGTGCAACTGTGTTCTGTTTTTTGGAGTTCCATATTATGGCTCCATTAGCTAACAGGAACACATAACCACTTATTGATATCCAATCTAGATTATTAGCATCATCAGTGATACAACCCTTAACCAGAGAGTATCTCACTTGAGGGTAAGCTTGGAGTTCATAGGTCACGATGGGTGTGAATGGAGTAATGGGCTTGTATGGTGCCTATGTTATCCCTTGCTAAGGCTAGCTAGTAGAGGGGAGAACACCAAGAGAACAAGCTGAGGACTTCAGCATTGCTCCCTGGCCTTTATATACTATTCTAATGTACAGCCACTTTGATACAACCCTAAATCAGAGAGCGTCTCACTTGAGGGTAAGCTTAGATGTTCGTAGGTCACAATGGGTGTGAATGGAGTAGTGGGCTTGTGTAGGTGCCTATGTTATCCCTTGCTAAGGCTAGCTAGTAGAGGGGAGAACACCAAGAGAACAAGCTGAGGGTTTCAGTGTTGCTCCCTGGTCTTTATATACTATTCTAATGTACAGCCACCTGGGCACAGACCAGCTACCCTAATATGGTAGATCTCCTACTATGGTCAAACCCTTGACCCTTATCTATGCCTCATGGCGACAGCAATCAGCAATCCTGTGCTGCCACAGCGGAGATTAACTGCCACCTCCTATGTGGCATCTTCTATTAAAGAAGAGAAGAGAAGCATTCGGAAAGATCCAGATGAGCAGAAATTAAAGGGCGCTGGGTTAGAGTGCAAATGAAGAGCGGAAATTAAAGAAACCCAAACAGAAAGCTAGTTCCCGCGCATTAGGAGCGCAATAGATTCCAGAACCTACTGCCAAGGGTGACAGGTAATGGCAAAGGCTGTACTTCGTTACCTGTGCTCTGTCTAGGTGGTCTTTGGACTCTTTAATACCTAGCTCTCCTGGCATCATCATGTGACTAGTCACATGGCCTGCAAATGAAGTAAATGTGTCCAGGCGCGGAAGAGAAGAAAAGAAAAGAAAAATAAATGATACCCATAGTATGACATGACCGTAACACTACCCCCCTCCTAAGGCTCGGATTCCCAGATGAGCCAGGCACTCACAGAGCACCAGGGAAATCCAAAACATTGAAAGGGAGGCCCTGCTCTGGTGGGTCAGTGAGAAATTCTGATCTATTAAATAAAAGGAGAAAGTCCATAGGGTCGATTGCGAGCAACTGAGAGGTAGAGGGATGGGCATGGTGGAAAGCCTTTAGTGCATCTTTCGCATTACCGAGGTTCTCGATAGGCTCCCAAGTCCTATCCTTGTCCCCAAAGCCCTTCCAGTGGACTAAATATTTCAAGCGTGTCCCGTTCTGGCAGCTAGCCACCAAATAATCTACTTCCCACTCAAAGTCTCTGTCCTCGGTAATAGTAACCGGGCCTGGGCATCGAGGGACTTGCCCCTCGAGGCATTCCTTGTAGGGTTTCACCTAGGAAACATTAACCGTGGGGTGGATACGTAGCATCTTCGGCAGTAATAATGTAACCACATTGGGGCCTGCTAGGGCGGTGATCTTGTATGGCCCTAGCCAATGCTCAGTCAATTTCTTTGAAGCTCTTGTGAGCCTCAAGTTCTCTGTTGAGAGCCAGACTAGCTGGCCAACTTCATAGATAGGGGCATTGGAACGATGCTTGTCTGCCTGTAATTTCATTTTCTCCTAAGCTTGCAGAAGGTTGTGGCGCACTTCTTCCAAGGTGGCGGAGAACTCATCTGCAGCAGGGGCTGTACTACTTCCAGTAACAGCTTCAGTGCCCAACCACATTGGATAAGTATGGGTAAGGGAAAACGGGGTCTTCTTCATAGAAGAAGATACCTTGGAATTGATGCTATACTGTGCGATCGGAAGCCAGTCTGACCATTCTTCTTGGCGGTCAAAGCAATACATCCTCAAAAACTTCCTGATCTCCCGATTGGCGACCTCTGATTGCCTGTCCATTTGCGGGTGGAAGGCAGTCGAGAGATGTGTTTCGATGCCAAGTTGTCTATTAATATTTTACATCACCTGTGATGTGAACTGTGGACCTCGATCCATAGTTATTGACTTTGGAAGACCGTGATGCTTCCAGACGTGCTGCATAAATAACTTGGCCATATCAACGGTGCTAATTGCCTTGGTGCACAGGATCAGCTCTACTTCCTTGCTGAACCGGTTGACCACTATCAAGATGACGTTGAATCCGTGAAAGAGGGGGAGGTCGGTAATGAAGTCTGCAGTGATGTCCTCCCATGAACTGGACAGAACTGGTAAAGGAATGAGCCTGCCGGCTGGTGCGGCACCTGTTCCCTTGAACCGTTGGCACATATCATATCTAGTGATGTAGTCTCTGACAAAAGTGGCAAGGCCAGGCCACCAATAATTATGTTGTAACGCTTCTAGCATCTTTTCTTGCCCTGGATGCCCCATAATAGGCATATTGTGATGCTTCCAGACAACTTCCATCCGAAGCGGTAACGATTTGGGGACGTACACTTTGCCGTGGCAGTCACTGAGGCAGCTGTCATGCTCCTCTTGGATTCCCCACTTCCTTTCGAGTTCTCTTATGTCCCTTTCATGTAACTTGCATGTCTCCAGGAATATTTTATGTCTAAGTTGTACCCCTTTATCCGTAATTGAGAGCATGCCCTCTAGGGGGGTTGCTCTAATCTTGTCTGGGGAGATAACGATTATTCCTTTATTATCTTCCTTGATTCCTTTGGCGTGGTCTGGCCGGCAGCTTAATGTGTCAGCCTTCACCATTGAGGTGCTGGGTTTGTACACCCACACCATATTGAATCAGGTAAGATATTGCGCCCACCACGCCTGGCAGCGATTTAGATCTTGGTGTGTCATAAAGAATCTGAGGTTATTGTGGTCATTCCAGACCTCAAATGGTAACTTGGCTCCTTCTAGGTAATGCCGCCATTGCTCTAGTGCTTGGATGATGCCTAGCATCTCCTTATCGTCAATGGGGTAGTTCCATTCTTCCAGAGTCATGGAGTGGCTGGAGTACGCCACTGGATGCCACTTATCTCCTTTTAGTATACTTAAAACAGCCCCGGTTGCATAATCCGAGGAATCGCTTTCTATGTGGAATTGTCAGTCAATGTCAGGATAGGCGAGGATGGGTGCGGTGGTGAAGGCTTGCTTCAACGTGTTGAAGGTGTGCTGGCACGCTTTGTCCCATAGGAAGGCTTTGTCCTTCTTCATCAGGTCGTGGAGTGGCCTAGCCACTTTACTATAGTCAGATATGAACCTACAATAGAAGTTTGCTAATTCTAGGAAACTTCTCACATCCTTGACCTTCGAGGGAACCAGCCATTTCATTATGGCATCTACTTTACCCGGGTCCATCTTTATCCCTTCTAGAGAAATGATCATTCCCAGAAAGTCTACCTCTTTGATGTGGAAGAAACACTTTTCTGGTTTTATGAATAAATTGTTTTCTTCGAGGCATCTGAGGACTTCTAGCATGATTCGATCGTGTTCTTCTTGGTCATCTGTTTTTGTAAATATCATGATGTCATCGATATAGACAACGCAGATGTCGTCCATATTGGTAAAGATCTCATTCATCATCGCCTGGAAGGTGGCGGAGGAGTTGCAAAGTCCGAAATATATGATGAGCGGCTCAAACGCTCCTTTGAACGTGATGAAGGCTGCTTTCCATTCGTCGCCCTTGTGAATTTGGATGTTATTGTATCCTCATCTGAGATCCATTTTCATAAATAATTTCACTCCTTTTAGCTTATCCACTAATTGGGAGATTAGTGGGAGCAGATAATTATTCTTGACAGTATGCTCATTAAGATAGTGGTAATCCTGTACCATATGCTTCTTGCTGTCTTTCTTTGGAACAAAGAAGACCAGAGAGGTTTGCGGCGACTTAGAGGGTCATATATACCCCTTGGCTAGCTGATTGTCTAGAAAAGCTTTGACCTCTTCTTGTTCCATAACCGATAAGGGGATGAGTTGAACCTTCTTAGGATTAAACGTTTCTTTTAGGTCGATCCCGTGATCCCATGGCTTTCTGACGGGCATGCACTCGCTTTCCTTTTTTGAGAACCATCCGAAATACTTCTTGTATTTGTGAGGAACCAGTTCCTCAACTATCTTTTCCCTTTTTGGCTCTTGTGCTTCTAGTGCTTTGATAGTGGCGTGAATCTGATATTGGAAATCTTCTTCCTCCTTTTCCAGAATATGGAGGAGCACCGGCTTATCCTATAAGCAGTGGCAATATCGAGGGCAATGAGTCATCTTTACTGTGCCCTTCAACCAGTCGATCTCGGGGTTGTGGTGTTTTAACCATTCATATCCCAGAATAAATTGGTTCTTTCTCAAGTCGGTTACTTCTGCCATTATCTTTTCTCAGTGTCCTTGGAATTCTAATACCAGTTCAGCAGCGTGTGTGATGCTGCCTGCCGAATTCTTTGTTCTGTCCACGTTGTAAACAGGTATCTCGTGGCAGAGTTTTATCAAAGGGAGTCTGACGTCATCAGCCCACTTTCGGTCCACAAATACTGCATTAGCCCCACTGTCTAGCAGTGCTTCTGCCCTTATGTAATTCTTTTCGGACCTTTCTGCATAGGGTGCGATGTGAATGTTGAGAAGTATTTCCTTATCAATTTTTAAGTTCCTAACAAAAATGTCATCTGGGAAAATAACATTTTGCTTCGGATGGGGGAAAGAGGAATTAAGCCCAGGTTTATTATCCCTGGCGAGCCCCATAGGGGACCCCTCTGACAGCTATGTAGATACTTCCTTTTCTGTTTTCTCGGTTAGTTCTACCAAGAGGTTGGAATATCTATTAGGTGATGCGCCTTTGGGACTCCCAGGGTCCTTCAGGCACAGCCTTTTCCTTTCCCAGCGAGACCTTCATAGTCCCTAAACCAGGCTCAGGCTTCTTCGAAGTTCATCTCCCTTACCGTTTTTGGCAAGGGGCATTTGGAGGGGTCAACCTCCTTTCCTTTGGATTCCCAGTCTGGTCCAGGTGTAGTGGACTTACCCACTCCTCTGACTAAGGCAGAAGATGTGGCACCCGCATCTGTATTCTCTTCTTCATCTGAGGGAACTTCTTCCCATCGAACGACCTTCCTCATTTTTCAGCCCGAAGGTGGGGCCAGGCCTTGTGGCTTCCACTTTGAGCAGACCTTCCAGTGTCCACCTGCCATGAAGCTACATTCGGGGCACTTCTTCGGATCCACTGATCCCCTAGGGACCGGACACTCTGCCAAAAAATGCCCCTGTTGACCGCAGTTAAAGCAGTACATTTTGTTTTTATTGATCACAGGCCGCCGTTCAGCTGCGTCAATATCCATCGCATTCGGGTCATGCCTCAGGGCTCCTGAGTTCCTCTGCGTTCCCTTGGCAAGAAGTTTTATTAGGTCTTCTCGCTCTCCTTGGATTCGGAGTTCCTTCATAAACTCCTTGAGGTCCTCGGAATAACCCTTGGCCCGATGGTACCTCTTTACGATTCCTTGATCTGCATGCTTGTATAGCAGATCGATACATTGGTTCATTGGCAGCGCAGCTACCAACTGGTGCGACTTGAACTTCGTGAGAAAGGAGATCATGTCACTCCTTCCTTGCATGAGGGTGAGCAGCTGTTGCTTGTGCCACTTTTTGTTGTTTACTGGCCTGAAGTTTGCTAGCATCATTTTCTCAAACGCCTCCCAGGCTGGCCATCCTGCCGTTGTGGCTGCCTAGCTTATGGTCATAGCAAGGCGGGTGGCGTCTCCTTTTGTCATTCAGGAGACCATGGCTTTTACTGCAGTTTCTCCTGGGAGGGCAGTGGCATTTTCACCCTTCCACATGAGAACTTTGGCCCACCATTCATTGAACATGTGGCCCCTTTGTTCTTCAAAGGTTCCAGGGTCCGCAATGACTTTTGACAACTTGGGTGTGCTGGGCCCTGCTATTACTCTGCCAATCGCTGCTGGTCTGATGGAGAGGGTTCTTACTTGGCCGACAAGGGTGCCGACCGTCACTTCAAGGTCTTTAATTTTCCCGGCCGCTACAACGAGCTGGTTGCTTTCTTGGGTGACCCTTGTTTTTGCCTGGGCCAGGCGGTTGATGAGGTTTGCTTTTTCGCCTTCTACATCAGTGAGGTAGTTCCCCAGTTCTACTACCAATCTTGTCCAATCGTCGGTCCCAGCCGCAAGTTGGGAAATGATAGCAGTGAGGTTGGCGGGGAGAGACATTGTCATTTTAGTGGTACTTTACTTTCTTTAGTGGTCTCAACCAGATCCTAGATCCTAGCGGTGTCTACCTACTAATCTCCTTTTCATACTCCCTCCTGGTCCTTTTCTTAGGTGCTGGGGGCTCCTGCACTGGTTCAGGCTCTAACGAGGGTGTGTGAGAGTTGGTACCCAGCATGTACGGACGTTCGGCCAGGGCAGGGGTTGAGTGGGCAGAGGATAAAGGGGATATCCCGAATGCTTGATCTAGCTCCTGCTGGTGGTGGAAGAGGTTCCACTTGTAATCCAGCCACTCGTTGTCAAGGTAGGAATCTGCTGCTAGTGGCAGCAGGTGGGAAGGCCGTGGGGCTGGTGAGGGTGAGACAGTTGAGCCGATGGATGGCCCTTCGATCTCTTCTTGGTGAAAGTAAAGCATGGGGTCGACTGACAATGCGCTGCTGGCGAGGTCTCTGGGGTTGTTCTCTACCCAGGTACCGGAAAACCCTACTTCTGGCTGCTCTAAATAGCCCCAGAAGGCTTCTTTGAATTGCCTCTCTGACTCCTCCTGACATTCTCTTGTCAGATAATCTGCTAGCTCCTCTAACTGTACTACTGGGAGATCTAGATCACCTTGATCGTTTAGGTCTTCTACTACTACCCAATTGGCTACTAGGAAATGGTATATGATCTGTAGGGCTAGGGGGAGAGCAGAGGGTACGGACGGCACTTGATGCCTATAAGAGGAATGCAGCTGTGTGGGCATCCACCTAAAACTTACTTCTTCCTAGTTGATGAGGCTAGGGAGTGCAAGGTACGAATGTAAAAGCTTGTTCTAATGATACAACCCTAAACCAGAGAGCATCTCACTTGAGGATAAGCTTAGATGTTCGTAGGTCGTGATGGGTGTGAATGGAGTAGTGGGCTTGTGTAGGTGCCTATGTTATCCCTTGCTAAGGCTAGCTAGTAGAGGGGAGAACACCAAGAGAACAAGCTGAGGATTTCAGCATTGCTCCCTGGCCTTTATATACTATTCTAATGTATAGCCACCTGGGCACGGACCAGCTACCCTAATATGGTAGATCTCCTACTATGGTCAAACCCTTGATCCTTATCTATGCCTCATGGTGACAGCGATCAGCAATCCTGTGCTGCCACAGCAGAGATTAACTGCCACCTCCTGTGTGGCATCTTCTATCAAAGAAGAGAAGAGAAGCATCCAGAAAGATCCGGATGACCAGGAATTAAAGGGCACTGGGTTAGGGTGCAAATGAAGAGCGGAAATTAAAAGAATCCAAACAGGAAGCTAGTTCCCATGCATTAGGAGTGCAATAGATTTCAGAACCTACTGTCAAGGGCGATAGGTGACGGCAAAGGCCATACTTCATTACCTGTGCTCTGTCTAGGTGGTCTTTGGACTCTTTAATACCTAGCTCTCCTGGCATCATCATGTGACTAGTCACATGGCCTGCAAATGAAGTAAACACGTCCAGGCATGGAAGAGAAGAAAAGAAAAGAAAAATAAATGATACCTATAGTGTGACGTGACCATAACACACTTGGGCATGGACCAGCTACCCTAATATGATAGATCTCCTACTATGGTCAAACCCTTGACCCTTATCTATGCCTCATGGTGACGGTGATCAGCAATCCTGTGCTGCCACAGTGGAGATTAACTGCCACCTCCTGTGTGGCGTCTCCTATCAAAGAAGAGAAGAGAAGCATCTGGAAAGATCTGGATGAGTGGAAATTAAAGGGCGCTGGGTTAGGGCGCAAATGAAGAGTGGAAATTAAAGAAACCCAAACAGAAAACTAGTTCCTGCACATTAGGAGCACAATAGATTCCAGAACCTACTGCCAAGGGTGACAGGTGGCAGCAAAGGCTGCACTTCGTTATCTGTGCTCTGTCTAGGTGGTCTTTGGACTCTTTAATATCTAGCGTCTCCTGGCGTCATCATGTGACTGATCACATGGGCTGCGAATGAAGTAAATGCGTCCGAGTGCGAAGGGAAAAGAGAGCAAAAAAGAATAAAATATACCCATAGTGCAATGTGACCATAACACTACCCCCCTCCTAAGGCTTGGATTCCCAGATGAGCCAGGCGCTCACAGAGCACCGGGGAAATCCAAGACATTGAAAGGGAGGCCCCGCTCTAGTGAGTCGGTGAGAAAGTCCAATCTATTAAATAAAAGGAGAAAGTCCAGTGGGTCGATCACGAGCGACCGAGGGGCAGAGGGATAGGCATAGTGGAAAGCCTTTAGTGCTTCCTTCGCATTACCGAGATTCTCGGTAGGCTCCCAAATCCTATCTTTATCCCCAAAACCCTTCCAATGGACTAAATATTCCAAGCATGTCCCGTTCTGGCAGCTAGCCACCAAATAGTCTACTTCCCACTCATAGTCTCTATCCTCGGTTACAACAACTGGGCCCGGGCATCAAGGGACTTGCCCCTCGAGATGTTCCTTATAGGGTTTCACCTGGAAAACATTGACCATAGGGTGGATTCGTAGCATCTTCAGTAGTAATAATGTAACCGCGTTTGGGCCTGCTAGGGTGGTGATCTTGTATGGCCCCAGCCAACACTCAGTCAATTTCTTAGAAGCTCTTGTGAGCCTCAAGTTCTCCGTTGAGAGCCAGACTAGCTGGCCAACTTCATAAATAGGGGCATTGGAATGATGCTTGTCTGCCTGTAATTTCATTTTCTCCTGAGCTAGCAGGAGGTTGTGGCACACTTCTTCCAAGGTTGTGGAGAACTCATCCACTGCGGGGGCCATACTACTTCCGGCGATGGCTTCGGTGCCCAACCGCATTGGATAAATATGGGTGAGAGAAAATGAAGTCTTCTTCATAGAAGAAGATACCTTGGAATTCATGCTATACTGTGCAATTGGAAGCCAGTCTGACCATTCTTCTTGGTGGTCAAAGCAATACATTCTCAAAAACTTCCCGATCTTCCAATTGGTGACTTCCGATTGCCCGTCTGTTTGCGGGTGGAAGGCAGTCAAGAGATGTGTCTCAATGCTGAGTTGCTTGTTAATATTTTGCATCACCTATGATGCGAACTACAGACCTTGGTCCATAGTTATCGACTTTGGAAGTCTGTGATGCTTCCAAACATGCTGCATAAATAACTTGGCCATATCAATGGCACTGATTGCCTTGGTGCAGAGGATCAGCTCGACTTCCTTGCTGAACTGGTCAATCACCGTTAAGATGGCATCGAATCCATGAGAGAGGGGGAGATCGGTAATGAAATCTGCTGTGATGTCCTCCCACAGACTGGACGGCACTGATAAAGGAATGAGCCTGCCAGCTGGTGCAGCACCTGTTCCCTTGAACCGTTGGCATGTGTCACATCTAGCGATATAGTCTCTGATGAAGGTGGCAAGGCCAGACCACCAATAATTACATTGTAACGCTTCTAGCATCTTTTCTTGTCCTGGATGCCCCATAATGGGCATATCGTGGTGCTTCTGGACGATTTCCATCCGAAGCGGCAACAATTCGGGGACATACACTCTACTGTGGCGGTCACTGAGGCAGCCATCATGCTCCTCCTGGATTCCCCACTTTCTTTCAAGTTCTCTTATGTCTCTTTCACATAGCTTGCATGTTTCCAGAAATATTTTATGATGAAGCTATACCCCTTCATCCATAATCGAGAGTGTGCCCTCTAGGGGGGTTGCTCTAATCTTGTCTGGGGAAATAACAATTATTCCTTTATTATCTTCCTCGATTCCTTTGGCATGGTCTGGTCGTCAGCTTAATGCGTTGGCTTTTGCCATCGAGGCACCGGGTTTGTATACCCACACTATATTGAATCGGGTAAGATATTGCGCCCACCACACTTGGCGGCAATTCAGATCTTGGCGCATCATGAAAAATCTTAAATTATTGTGATCATTCCAGACCTCAAACGGCAACTTGGTCCCTTCTAGGTAGTGCCGCCATTGCTCTAAGGCTTGGATAACGCCTAGCATTTCCTTGTTGGCAATGGGATAGTTCCGTTCTTCGGGGGTCATAGAGTAGCTGGAGTATGCCACTGGATGCCACTTATCTTCTTTCAATATACTTAAAACAGCCCTGGTTGCATAATCTGAGGAATTGCTTTCTATGTGGAATTGACAATCAATGTTGGGATAGGCCAGGATGGGTGCAGTGATGAAGGCCTGCTTCAGTGTGTCGAAGGCACGCTGGCACGCCTCGTCCCATAGGAAGGCTTTGTCCTTCTTTGTTAGGTCATGAAGTGGTCTAGCCACCTTACTATACTCAGATATGAACCTGTGATAGAAGTTTGCCAACCCTAGGAAGCTTCTTACGTCCTTAACTTTTGTGGGAACCGGCCACTTCATTATGGCATCTACTTTAGCTGGATCCATTTTTATCCCTTCCAGAGAAATGATCATTCCCAGGAAGTCTACCTCTTTGACGCAGAAGAAACACTTTTTTGGTTTCACGAATAAATCATTTTCTTTGAGGTGCCTGAGGACTTCTAGTACAATTCGATCATACTCTTCCTGGTTATCTGTTTTTGTAAATATCATGATGTCATTGATATAGACTATGCAGACGTCATCCATATCGTCAAAGATCTCATTCATCATTGCCTGGAAGATGGTGGGGGAGTTGCAAAGTCTGAAGTATATTACGAGCGGCTCAAACACTCCTTTGAACATGATGAAGGCTGCTTTCCATTTGTCACTCTTGCAGATTCAGATGTTGTTGTACCCCCATCTGAGATCCATTTTTGTAAATAATTTTGCTCCTCTCAGCTTGTCCACTAGCTGGGAAATTAGTGGGAGTGGATAATTATTTTTGATGGTATGCTCATTAAGGTAGCGGTAATTCTGTACCATGTGCTTCTTGCCATCTTTCTTTGGAATAAAAAAGACTGGAGAGGTTTGTGGTGACTTTGAGGGCCATATATACCCCTTAGCTAGCTGATCATCTAGAAAAGCCTTGACCTCTTCTTGTTCCGTCACGGACAGAGGGATGAGTCGCCCCTTTTTTGGGTTGAACATTTCTTTTAGGTCGATCCCATGATCCCACAGTTTCCTGATAGGCATGTGCTCACTTTCCTTCTTTGAGAACTGTCTGAAATACTTCTTGTATTCATGAGGAACCAGTTCCTCAACCGTCTTTTCTCTTTTTGGCTCTTGCACTTCTAGCACTTTTATAGTGGCATGAATCTGGTATTGGAAGTCTTCTTCCTCCTTTTCCAGAATGCGGAGTAACACTGGCTTATCCTGTAAGCGGTGGCAGTGTTGGGGGCAGCAGGTCATTTTTACTGTGCCCTTTGACTAGTCTATTTTGGGGTTGTGACATTTTAACCATTCATATCCCAGAATGAATTGGTTTTTCCCCAAATCAGTGACTTCTGCCATTATCTTTTCTCGGTGTCCTTGGAATTCTAATACCAGTTCAGCAGTGTGTATAATGCTGCCTGCCGAATTCTTTGTTCTGTCCATGTTGTACATAGGTATTTCATGGTGGAGTTTTACCAAAGGGAGATTGACATCATCAGCCCACTTTCGGTCCACAAATACTGCATTGGCGCCGCTGTCTAGTAGCACTTCTGCCCTTATGTAGTTCTTTTCAGACCTTTCTGTATAGGGTGCGATGCGAATATTGAGAAGTATTTCCTTATCAATTTTTAAATTCCTAACAAAAATATCATCCAGGAAAATGACATTCTGTTTCGGATGGGGAGAAGAGGAATTAAGCCCAGGTTTATCATCCCTGGCGAGCCCTGTAGGGGACCCCTCTGACGGCTGTGTGAATACCTCTTTTTCCATTTCCTCGGTTACTTCTACCGAGAGGTTAGAATACCTATTTGGCAATGTGCCTTTGGGACTCCCAGGGTTCTTCAGGCATGGCCTTTTCCCTTACTGGCGAGACCTTCATAGTCTCTAAACCAGGCTTGAGCTTCTTCAAAGTTTATTTCCCTTATGGTTTTGGGTAAGGGGTGCTCGGAGGGGTCAATCTCCTTTCCTTTGTCCTCCCGGTTTGATCCGGGTGTAATGGACTTACCAGCACTTTGGACCAAAGCCAAAGATGCCACGCCTGCATCGGTACTCTCTTTTTCGTCCGAGGGGACTTCCTCCCATCGGACGACTTTCCTCATTTTGTGGCTTGAGGGTGTAGCCAGGGCATGGGGCTTCCATTGGGAGCAGGTGTTTCTATGTCCTCCTCCTAGAAACCCACACTCGCCACATTTTATTGAGAGGTCTTCTCAAACTTTTGGGGCCTTATAATCTTTAGAGAAATGCCCTTGTCTGCCACAATTGTAGCAGGTGTACTTTGTTTTATTGAATATTGACCGACTCTGGGCTGCGTCGATATCCATAGCATTTGGGTTGTGCCTCGGGGCTCCCGAGTTTCTCTGCACTCCCCTTGAGAGAAGTTTCATCAGGTCTTCTCTCTCTCCTTGAATACAGAGTTCGTCCATAAATTCTTCAAGATCGTTGGGGTAACCCTTGGCCTAGACATATCTCTTTACAATTCCTTGATCCACATGTTTGTAGAGCAGATCGATACATTGATCAATTAGTAGTGCAGCTACCATTTGATGAGATTTAAACTTTGTTAGGAAGGAGACCATGTCGCTCCTCCCTTGGGTGAGGGTGAGCAGCTGTTGCTTATGCCACTCTTTGTCATTTACGGATCAGAAGTTTACTAGCATCATTTTTTCATATGCCTCCCACGTGGGCCAGCCTGCTGTTGCCATGGCCTGACTGATTGTTATGGCAAGATGGGCGGCGTCTCCTTTCGTCATCTGGAATACCACGGCTTTCACCATGGTTTCTCCTGGGAGAGCGGCAGCGTTTTCTTCCTTCCACATGAGGACCTTTGCCCACCATTCATTAAAGGTATATCCCCTTTGCCCTTCAAAGGTTCCAGGGTCTGCAATGACTTTTAACAACTTGGGCGCAGAGGGCCCTGCAATGGTGCCACCAGTCACTGTCAGTCTGGCAGTGAGGGTTCTTATTTGGCCAGCAAGGGTGCTGACCATTGCTTCGAGGTCTTTTATTTTACCGGCTGCTATGATGAGCTGGTTGCTTTCTTGGGTTACCCTGGTTTCTGCCTGGGCCAGGCGTACAATGAGGTTTGTCTTTTCCCCTTCAACGTCTGTGAGGTAGTTTCCTAACTCTACCACCAAGATGGCTCAATCGTCGGTTTCGGCCGCGAGTTGGGAGATAATATTTGTGAGGTTCTAAGGAAGCGACATTGTTATTGTTTTTAGTACTTTACTTTCTTTATGGATCTCAACCAAATCCTAGATCCCAAAGGAGTCTGCCTGCTGATTTCTTTCTTGTACTCCCTCCTGTTCCTCTTTTTAGGTGCTGGGGGCTCCTGCACTGGTCCTGGCTCTAATGAGGGCATGCGAGAGTTAATATCTGGCATGAACGGGCGTTTGGCCAGGGCAGGGGTTGAGCGGGCAGAAGACAAAGGGGATACCCCAAAGACTCAATCTAACTCTTGTTGGTGGCAGAAGAGGTTCCACTTGTAATCCAACCACTCATCGTCGAGATAAGGGTCTGCTGCTAGGAGTGATGGATGGAAAGGCCAAGGAGCTGGTGAGGGTGAGACGGTTGAGCTGACGGATGGCCCCTCGATCTCTTCTTGTTGAAAGTAAAGCACGGGGTCGACTGACAGTGCGCTGCTGGCGAGGTCTCTGGGGTTGTTCTCGACTCAGGTACCTGTGAATCCTACTTCTGGCTGTTCTAAGTAACCCCAGAAGGCTTCTTTGAATCACCTCTCTGACTCCACCTGACGTTCTCTCGTTAGGTACTCTGCTAGCTCCTGTAATTGTACTACAGGGAGATCTAGGTCGCCTTGATCGTTCAGGTCTTCTACTACTACCTGATTGGCTACTAGATATCGGTATACGATCTGTAGGGCTAGTGGAAGAACAGAGGGTATGGACAGCACTTGATGCCTATAAGAGGAATGCGGCTGTGCAGGCATCCACCTAAAACTTACTTCTTCCTAGTTGATGAGGCTAGGGTGAGTGAGGTACAAACATAAGAGCTTGTTCTAATGATACAACCCTTAACCAGAGAGCATCTCACTTGAGGGTAAGCTTGGAGTTTGTAGGTCATGATGGGTGTGAATGGAGTAATGGGCTTGTATGGTGCCTATGTTATCCCTTGCTAAGGCTAGCTAGTAGAGGGGAGAACACCAAGAGAACAAGCTGAGGACTTCAGCATTGCTCTCTGGCCTTTATATACTATTCTAATGTACAACCACTTGGGCACAGACCAGCTACCCTAATATGGTAGATCTCCTACTATGGTCAAACCCTTAACCCTTATCTATGCCTCATGGCGATGGCAATCAGCAATCCTGTGCTGCCACAGTGGAGATTAACTGCCACCTCCTGTGTGGCATCTCCTATTAAAGAAGAGAAGAGAAGCATCTAGAAAGATCCAGATGAGCAGAAATTAAAGGGCGCTGGGTTAGGGCACAAATGAAGAGCAGAAATTAAAGAAACCCAAACAGGAAACTAGTTCCCACACATTAGGAGTGCAATAGATTTCAGAACCTACTGCCAAGGGCAACAGGTGGTGACAAAGGCTGCACTTCATTACCTGTGCTCTGTCTAGGTGGTCTTTGAACTCTTTAATACCTAGCGTCTCCTGGCGTCATCATGTGACTGATCACGTGGGCTGCGAATGAAGTAAATGCATCCGAGCATGAAGGGAAAAGAGAGCAAAAAAGAATAAAATATACCCGTAGTGCAACGTGACCATAACAATCAGCATCCAAGTAACAATAAAAATTTTGTGTCAGTCTATTGGATTCTACACTGGCTGAGTGTTTTATTGCTAAATCTCATGTGCCAGTGAGATATCATAGTACTCTTTTCACTGCAGCTCAATGATTTAAATCTGGATTTGCAGTGAATAAAGCCAGCTGATTTACTGTATATACTATATTAGATTGTGTGGGTACAGCCACATATATTAGTGACCTAATAAGCAATGCATAAGTGTTACTCTCCCTAGAGCTCAGCTCTATTTTGGGTTCAAGTTTTGTGTGGGGATCCATAGGCATCCTAACACTATTTGCTTGATCCATCCCATATTTTTGTAGAATAGAATTAATATATTATTTTTATGTGATCTTCAGAGTTCTTTTGACTCAATTGCATTCTATTTCTATGCCTACTATCTTAGATGGCTCACCCATATTGGTTACTTTGAATAGGGTTTGTAACTCCATTTTTAGTCAAATCATTACATCAGCTGTATTAGCAAATAGTAACAGATCATTAACCCATATGGTGATGATTTCTATGTTACCATTCTGCTATCTAATGTAGACACAGGAATCTGATAATAGTTGTGTAGGTCCTTGTTTTTCAAGCTGTTTATCTAGCTCTTCATTTCATTTTTGTTTAGATTGTTTAAGTCCATATAATGTTTTTATTAAATGATATAACTGTTGGGTATTGTCATCATACCCTTCAGGTTGTCTCATATATATTTCCTCTTTTAGGGTGTCATTAAGATAAGCTCCCTTTACATTCATTTGTTGTATTTCCCAGTTATTTTGTATGGCTAGTGTGAGTATAGTTCTTATAGTTTCTAGTTGCACTACCAGGGAATATGTTTCATTGTAGTCCATGTCTGGTCTTTGTGTGAACCCTTTAGCTACTAATCTTGCTTTGTATTTTAGTAGCTTGCCATTTTTGCTGAGCTTTTTAACAAATATCCATTTATTACTAATGGATGATTGGCCTTTGAATGAATCTACTAGTTCCCAAGTGCCCATGTCTTTTAGTTGTTTTAGCTTGGCCTCAATGACTTTCTTCCACTCAGGCCATTTAGATGATTCCTTTGCTTCTTTCAGTGATTTAGAATCACCCCTTCCTAGATTAGTTTCAGTAAACACTATATAAACTGCCTCAGCTAATGATGTATGATTATTTTCATCATTGATGTTATCAGATACTTCTTTCCAATTGGGAAGTGGGTCATTTAGTTTATTATAGTCATGAATTACCTTTGGCCTGGTGCTTCATCTAGAGGGTTCAGACTCTCTAGATCTTTTTAAATTAGGTCTCACTTTATTAGTAGTCCACTATTATATATTTGTATTCTTTTTATCTGAGTGTAGTGCATTACTACTATCTGCTGACTCCCCCTCATGCTGCATCTCTGATATGATCAAGGTGATGATGTCATTAGTTTGATTAATAAACCAATAATTGTGAGAGACCTTGAGTTATCATATTTATATGTCATAATATCTTATAGCTTTTGGCCTATCTTAATATCTCATAAAAATATATTTGATGCTCTTTGAATCAAGTTTGGACCTTTTAGATCCTTCATTTAAGATCCAGACTGGGCATTCAAGTTCTTATAAATAGGATATATTAGATTTATTATTTGATCACCATTGTTTGAATGTCAAATCAGTAATTGCATGAGTATATGATCAATTATGCAGATAAGCTGCATGTGTCACTATCTTGAATCATAGATATTGTGGGATAGATCATGCTGTTATCATTGCACATGTGAGATCTAATAAGGTATGATTAAAGTCCTTAGCAATGCCATTTTGTAATGGAGAGTATGGTGTAGTTAATTCAACCTCAATCCCACAATCACAGCACCATGTCAATAATAATCGATTGACATATTCAGTGCCATTATCAGCTCAGAGATGTTGAAGTTTAATTTTCCACTGCATCTCAATATATGTTAGATAATTTTATACCTTTGTAGTGATTTTATCTTTACTCTTTATAAATAATATAGTACATCATTGTGTGTAGTTATCTATGAAGGTAATATAATATTTTGCTCCCCCTATTCCTTCAGTGCAAGTTGGTCCCCACACATCAGTATGTGTAAGCTCATCTGATTATGTGGTTCGATTACTCACTTCCTTTGGGAAGGGATTATATATTTGTTTGGCCTGTATATATGCCTTGCAATCAAGCTTGGGTGATTGTTTGTCAGTGTTTAATCCATCAATGAGATTTTTCTTTCATAAAATTTTAAGGCCATTAATACTTACATGGCCATATCTTTTGTGCCATATAGACTAACTATCTACTATCTAAGTGGTATTCAATGTGTCAGGTATGATTGCCTCTAAATCAATGTGATACATCGATTAGACTTTTCACCCTTCAGCTAATACTTTTCTGTCTTGAGTAAGTAGCCAAATTTTCCCACCACCTACCTCATTGAGTCTTCCAATAGATAGTAGATTAGTTTTATTGAGGGAGCATATAATATATTATGTAGTGTTCATATGAATGAATTTTTATTATTAATATGAGAATGTAGTCTTATTGTCCCTTTTTCTTGTGCAGATATAGACAAGCTTCTAATTCCAATAATCTTTTTATTGATATTTATAAAATTGGTAAGCATATCTTGGTTATTTGTAATATATGCAGTGATATCAGTATCAGTGATCCATGTGTAAAGGGAAACATGGCTTGTATTATCATCACCCATACATACATCTTCTGTAGCTACAAAGGCCATTTCAATAATAGAATCATTAGCAAAATGTGCATTAGTGCTTCCATTCTTCTTTTTTTTCTTTTTCTGTTCCTCTGTCCTCTGCCTCTTTCATTCATTATATTTAGGGCCACCAGATGTGAAACAATCATTTGTTACATGCCTGAACCTCTGATAGTTCCCACATTTTGGCTATCCACACCATTAACAATCTTTCCTGAGGTATTTCCTTTTGTCACATATATTACAGATATTGGTAGGATTAAGCCTCTGTCATTTGCCATAGCTATTGGAATAGCATGCCTGTTCACTAGTAGTTATATTATTTTCATGTAACTGAGTCTCACTTGTCACTCCTGTTTGCCTCTCATATTTATCTTTGATGAGTGCAAGTAGCTTTTGTAAATTAATTTGGGGTATATCTGAAATACTGGCACTAGTCCAAGTCCTAGAATAGATTGATACCAATCTGGTCCAAGACTCCAGTAAAGATGCCATCATGACATCTTAAAATTTGATTTCTGGGATGCACTCCCCCATTTCATGTAATATAGAGTGGATGTGCTTCATCTTGATGAGGTGATTCAGGATCTCAGAGTCATCTTTGGCTCTCTTAGTGAATATAGCATGCTTCAGTGTCATAATGGTCTGCCTGCCATTTACCTCATTTACAGCCTAAAGTGCTTTCTATATATTAGCTAATGTCTCTGCATTGGCTAGATGTATCATTTGATCATCTCCCATGCTATTATATATAAGCATTTTTGCCTTATCATCTTGTTTCTTCCACTTAGTGATAGTGTTGATTTTAGTCTCACTAGGTTTTGGAATTGGCACAGTCATATATTGATATACATCTTGTATAGTTAGTATATTTGTCATGTGAATTCTTCATACCATCCAATTTCTTTTGTCAAGAGGATTGATTTTATAAGATGATAATGCCCCTAAATTAATTAATGTGGGATTAGCTGGGGTGGCTAATATGAGATCATCAGCCAATGTGGCTATATCTGAGATCATGCCCTTGAAGAGCTTGGTCATGGCAGAAGAAGAACAAACAGAACAAAAAAATATAATAAAGTTATAAATTTATATATTTGCTTACCTTTCTTTCAAGTGCAAAGCCCAGGGCTCATAACCTGTTGATAGGCTACAAGCATATAGAGCAGAAGTAGACTATATATAAGCAATCTTATATAAGTTGCTGACTTGAAAATATTTGATGTGATAAGATATCAGAATATATGCACAGGATTGAGCTGGCTAATAAATGGATGAGCGATCTGAGGATAGGAGGAGCTTTGGTTTCATTCTCAACTACCTAGTTTATATATGAGTAGTAGCTATTTGTTTTTCTGAGTAAGTTGAGACTTTTAGCTGATTGGCTTGCTATCATGTGCTTTGTTTTATGTAGCCATAGTCTCAACAATATAATTGATTGATTGACTGCAGATCTACACAAATGCTATGGAATACTCAGTAAGTCACTAAGTAATACTAAGATAACTAGGGTGCGATGTAATCATTGCTTATGTAAGCTGTAAGTACCTTATCTAGAATATTTTCAACAAATGCTTGACAACCAGGAGAGTGATACATCTCAGCATGAGCATGATTCTGATTTCCAAGATGATGCTGATGAGGATACTGACCTCCTTCTCCAGCTACTTCTCCTTCAAAACTAGCAAATGGGCCAGGTGGCCATGCATGCTATTGTTCTTATGGCTAAAGCAATTATAGTAGCTGCTAGCAGAGTCCAGCACATTTCTTATCATACATTCATCCTGACTAGCCCAATGTGGGTTCTAGAACTCCTCAATGGCCATCCTAATCAAATTCACCATGAACTAGACATTTGAAAGCATGTTTTCCAACAGCTTATTGATGAACTCTCATCCTATGGATACTCACATTCAAAACATGTCTTGCTTAAGAAACAACTTAGTATATTCTTGTATACATATATAACAGGCCTGTTATGTGGGCATGTGGGTGAGTGCTTTTAGTGATCAAATAACACAATATCCAAGTATGTTTTCCTTTTATTGTGCTCTGAGACAGTCATGACTGACAATCACCTGCAGATATTTCTGAAAAATACTGGGTGCCTTCTCATCATCCAGCATCTACATCAAATATGTCCAATTATCATGTGCTAGTGACCCCACCTCTTCCCATATTGCCAATGATGCCACAGTATACCCCTTTTTTAAAGATGCTATTGGTGCAATTGATGGAACATTGTCAAGTCTGATCCCTTCACACTCAAGTCCAAGCAGAGGTCTGAAGCTTACTAATGGAGGAAGAGAGTGTGAGTGATAAAAGGGGACCAGAGGTCTGATGGAGGTGCAAGATAGGGGACTTAGAAGTGAGTTATCAGCATAGGACTTGTGTGTCATGCCCTTGTCAGTACTTGACTTGTATTTGCAGAGACAGAGGTTGGGGATTATAGAGGGATAAGAGAAGGAGGAGACTTAGATGATATTCATACTAAGAGAGCATATAGGTGAGCATGGGATTTATATATAGAAGTTTGATTGGAGTTCATAATTGAAATGTACAGAGATAAGTGAAAAGGCTATGGAGGAGCATATGAAACAGAATGAAGAGCATATAGGAAAATGTCAAGTGGCATAGGACTACATACAAAGAATGATGGGCTATAGGATAAGAAATGGAGACTAGAACATAACAGAGTAGAACAAAAGAGAGATGGACAGATGAGATCCGAAGGTAGTACTTCTAGGCATGGTGGTATGGAGTCTGATGTGTCTGAGGGCAGAGGGCACAACTCTGAGAGGAAGACCTTAGAATGGCAGCAATGAGTGCTAGAGAGGGTTGGAGATAGAATTGGAAGAGTAGCAAGAGGTAGAATGGATATGACAGTGCCTCCCTGTTAAGGCCAAGCCCTTGAGGCTGCTTAGTAGTTGTCATGTACCTAGTCTACAATAGAGCTCAAAGGTTAGGTATAGTCCCACCACAGAGATTTCAAGTGAAGCTCAAATTGTCTTTGGAGTATAAAAGGGCTAGGTGGACAAGACATGTCTCACCCAATGTCATCAATGTGCAACACCCCTGAAGTCAATCTAAAAGAAGATAAGATGGCATGTCTCACTGCATAACTAGAGATCATGAAGAAGAAGCATGCTGAATGCATCCATTACACAGTAGAGAAGCAGGCTTGGTGGGAATGTGAGGAGAAGGAGTGCTGAGAGAAGAAGGAGTGTGAGGTACAGGAGAGGGAGGAGGTAGGGGAGCACACCTGATAGGAGAGGGAGCATTTAGAGGCTGAGCATATGGAGAGGGAGTGAGCTGATAGCAAGGTATGTGACCCACATCTGCATTACAGATACTGACTAGTGATCCATAGGATGACCCAATCATGTATGATTCAGAGGAAGAAGGGCAGGTCCATCCCCCAAAGTGGAAGAAGGCAGTGAGGTTGGTGGTAGTAGTGGCAGTGGTAGCAGGCCTGTATATCCACTGTATCAAGTGGGGCAATGAGTGTGAGCCACCTACTTCAGAATTCAAGGGCACCTCATGTCACTAGTGTGTGAAGGTGCACATGATATGTCAGAGACTACAGGAGGATGTTAAGGAGGGCAAGAAAGAAGAGAGATCCCCAGCACTAAAGAAGAGAAAGTGTGTGGAGGTTGTGATCCCAGTGGTGGAATCATCTAGGGGCGTGGGAACTGCAGATGTAGCACTCCTCAGAGTACTGCAGGATATTGCTGGCTCCCTAAGAAGCATCATGTAGGATGTTGTAGATCTACAGGAGGTCACAGAGGTGGAGATGCAGATGGAAATGGAGGTGGAAGAGCAAAAAGTAGAGGTGGAGCAAGAAGGAGTAGATAAGGAGGTACCATAGAAAAGCAACACATTCTCTTTTTGCTTTTGGAATATAGATTGTGGAAAGAAATACTAAGATAATGGAAGGGAAAAGAAATAACAAGGTATGTTAGAGCAGATTTGGTACTAGGGCAGGAGTAGCCTGGGCCTATCTGGATATCTCTGATGGAAGTCCATAATAAGATCCTTTGTGTTATTCAACTCTATAGCTAAGAGCCAGGAGGTCTTGTCATCAGTCCCTTGGTATCCAAGTCAATGCACCAAATATAGGAGTTGATAGTGGCGTCTCCTCTGATCAATCTTGGAGTCTAGGATCTCCTCAATCTTGTACTCCAGTTTGCTGTCCACCTTGATTGAAGGTGGTGGGGGCTGGACTTGGTTTGGAATAGAGTTTGGGATACAAGGTTCTAGCTGTAAAACATGAAACACAGAGTGAACAGAACATATAGTCTCTGATAAATATAGGGTAAAAGAATGAGTGCCTAATTTGGAAATAATCATGAAAGAACTCAGGAACTTCTCAGAGAGTTTCTTGGATGGTCTAGTTGACTGAATATATTTTGCCTTTAAGTAAACTTCATCTCTAATTTAGAGGTCCAGAGCAGAGCTTCACTTTGTGTCTGCTGGGCCTTGATAGCACTGCTGCATCTTCAGCATCTCTGATCAGAGGAATTCATGGAGTTGATCTAAGTCCATGATATAGGACTGAGCAGCAGAAAAGATTAGCTCTTAATCAGAGTGGTGTCATATCCTACACATTCAAGTCCAAGTCCACTTCTCCATTCCTCCTATGTATGATATCTTCTCTGTTCTCCTTATGTCTTCTCTTGTTCTCTTTAGATTATGATCTTAGCTTAGTACTACTTCTGAGCCAGTACCAGCACAGCTTTGGCTTTCTGTCTTCTTTCCTCTCCATCTTACTCATTAGTATAGCTACAGCTTTTGCTTTCCTTCTTTATTTTACTCAGGACTTACTCATCCATAGTAACTCCTTATCAATCCACCTCTGCTCCATAGTATATAAAGTGTACTTTAATCATTGTATACCTCAGTTCGAATATCAAATAGATTCAGCTTCTTTTCTGACCTCTGCTTGAGTCCTAGACTCTCCTCTGACCTCTCTGCTTAACTTCATTGCTAGTCAACATTAAGTCTTAAACTCCATTCTGTAAATCCAGGACAGACTCCAACAAGGGTGTAGCACTCCACTCTGAGTTGCTAAAGCCAAAGTTCTACTAGCCTCACCCAACTCCACACACAGTCTCGGAGTCAACCCTTGGAGTTGACCCAATCTTAACAAGTGGATGGAGATATTGGGATAGTAGCCCTTATTGGTGAAAAAAGGAGATATATCCATAGTGGCACTAGGTGTGTTGTTGTAAGCAAACTCCACAAGCAAAAGAAGCTCTGACCAGTTGTTCTACTGATAATTACAATAGATCTGAAGATATTATTTGAGGGTTTGATTGGCATGCTCAGTTTGGCCATCCCTCTTAGGGTGATAACCTGAGATGAAGTGGAGGCACATGTTAAGGACTTTACCTAAGGATCAGAAGAAATAAGATACAAATTTGAAGCCCTGGTCAGAGGTGATGTAAGAGGGAACTCCATGCTTGAAAAAGATATGAAGTAGGAATAACTTGGCTAGCTTGGTGGAGGTGATGGTATTGTGAGTGGGTATGAAGACTGTCTGTTTGGACAATCTCTCTATGATCATAAGGATGGCAGTAAACCCTTTCAAGGATGGAAGCTATTTAATGAAGTCCATGGATATAGAATTTCATGGCTTCTCTAGGACTAAAAGCTGCTTTAGTAGTCCATGCAGTTGGTGTTGGGGGACTTTAGCTCTGGTGTAGGAGGTGCAGGAACTAACATAGTCCTTTACAAATGTGCAGATGCCTAGCCAGGTGTATTTCTGATGGATAAGTTCTAGCATATAGTTCTGACTGAAGTGACCAGCTATAGGGTGATCATGAAAGGTCTGGAGAACTCAGAGATGGAGGTCATCAGCTTTGGGAGTGAAAATATGGTTATCTTGAAAAAGAAAACCTTTGGTGGATATGCTCTATCAGAGATCATTGATGATCTCAGTGGAGAGGATGGAGGAGATGATGGAATTATTGGAGAGGGCAGATAGAATATCTGAGGGGAGTTGCTCTATATCAAGGAGAATGGTGGCTCTGAGTAATGGGAATTCTAGATAGATGGCCTAAAGAGATGCAGCAAGCTGTTCAGAGGTAAAGATGGGCCTATAATTATCAGGGTTGACATGAGCAAAGTTCTTATCCCTCTCTTTTGGGTAGATATCCTATTGTCTAGTCAGAGCATCAGATTTAGCTCTGAGCTTATCAGGGTGATAGCAGACTGCCATATTGAATTGGCATAGAAATTCCAATCATTGCATCTGACATCAGATTAGAAGCTTAATAGTGGAGAAATACTCTAGGTTTTTGTGATTGATAATGACATCAATAGGTATAGCAGAACCTTTAAGGTAGTGATACCAGTGCTTGAATGATTTGAAGATTGCTAAGAGTTCCTTGTTGTGTATATCATAATTTAATTCTGGTCTGCTAAGAGTGTGGGAGAAATATACCACAAGATGGAGGTTGGAGTCAGAGCACATAATGACGAGGATACTGACAATGGTGTAATCTGAGGTATTGGTCTCCATGATGATCAGAGCATTTGAGTGCCAGTATACCAGTACTGGGGCAGAGGTAAACATCTCCTTGAGGTAGTTAAAGGCCTTCTGATAGTCATTAGAGAAGTTCCAAGGAACCCCCTTATGAGTCAGGTGGATGAGGGGTATCACAATACTGGAGTAATCATGAATAAATCTGTGATAAAAATTGATGAACTCAAGGAAGGACTGAATGTCCTTCACCTTGCATAGTTCGGATCAATCAAGAATGGTTTTTATTTTGTCAATAGACATAGTGAGGCCAGAGAGAGAGAGAGAGAGAATATATCTGAGATATTCAATGATGTCTGTATGCCATTTGCACTTCTTCAGTTTGACATAGAGCCCATGGACTTGAAGATGCCAGAGAACTTTCTGGACATATTTGTGATGCAAGGCTAGGTCATGGGAGTAAATAAGGATATCATCAAGATAAATCACCATGCAGACATCAAGCATATCAGTAAAAATGGAGTTGATGAACTGCTGGAAGGCAGTAGGCATGTTAGTCAGTCTGAAGGGCATGATAAGCCACTTTATTATGGTGTGATGGCATCTAACATAAATATACTAAAATAACCAGATAGAATGGCTACTGTCTCTGATAATAGGTAGCTCCTCCAAGCAGACCTGGATTCATAGATAGCGACATAGTTAGTGTGGCTTCTGGATGGCAACTCTTTCTAGTTGCATAGATGCTAGCCTCAGCACTCCTATGTGCAGATGATCTAGCAGTTGCATAGATAACATGGCCCTTCCTATAGGTGATCAGCAATGGCAAACTATAATTGCAAGAATAGTCCTTTTTTCTGAGAGGAAAGAACTCCTAATGAGATAGTTGAGGTTCAAAGGTAGAGGTTACTCAGAATGTAGATAAGGTGATCAGCCATTTTGAGAAGGAGTTCTAGCATATAGATTATGTAGAACAAGCTAAGGTACTAATATATGCGAGGACCCTATTTATAGGATAAACCAGCAAAGCATGGATCATATATCTAAGAATGGTAAATACTGAGAAAGGGAAAGGTGTCACCAGCAGTTTGGAGATATCTTGGTCAAAGGAAGATCACCAGTGCTAGAGTACAGAAGAAGGTTATTAGCATATGATTGAACAATGGAGGTCCTCCTTAACATATGCTGTAGCAAATACAAGATATATGGAGAGTCATGGAATGTATAGGTGGGAAAGGAAGAAAAAGAATGAGGGTATATGAAGAGCACATCCTGACATATAACACACTCAAAAAACCCATAGTGAGTATGGAACATGGTCTTCCACTTATTACCCTCAGTAACATGGACTAGATGGTACATGTGCCAGAGATTCAGAGTAGTATAGATCTTTACTCCACTAGGTGCATTAAGCAGGTCAGATGTACAGAGGAGTGGGTAGCAGTCTTTGTGGGTGATTTTATTTAGTTCTCAGAAGTCGACACATAATCAGAGTAAACCATCTTTCTTTCAAATGAAGAGAACAGAGGCAGTGTGAGAAGAGGAGGACTGGTGAATGAAGCCAATCTGGAGATGTTCATCAAGGAAGTTCTAGAGGGCCTTCTGTTCTATGGGGGAGAGGGAGTATAGCTTTCCTATGGGTGGTTTGGTACCTTCCTCCAAATCAATCTTAAGATTAAAGGGTCAATGTAGAGTGAGGATGTTAGCCTTCTTTTTACTAAATACATCTATGAACTTATAATACTCCAGAGGGATTCCAAAAAGGTCAATAACCTCCTTAGAGGGAGGCTCAGAGATAGATGTAGGGTGGATGGAGATTGACTGGAGAGAAAGGGAAAACTGGACTGACCCCTCCATCTTGCATACATGCTAGTAGACAACAGTGTTTACAAAAGAGATCTTGGGGTATGTAAGTCCAGGTGCTTTGGGCAAATCTGAGGGTATTTCTGGAGAGTGGCTGGCTAGGCCATGATAAGTCTGAGGAAGAGGATTGGAAGATGGGGACAAGAAAATGGGGATCTCTTCTGGAGATATGGAGTTTGACATTGGAGTTGGCATTTCCTTACCTGAAGTCCAGAATGAGATGCTGCTCATGGCCTAGTCAATCAATGGATTGTATCAGGCAAGCCAGCAATGTCTGAGGACCAGCATGTAAGAAGAATTCAGTGAGGTTATATAAAATATGGCAGAAGTGGTTTTACTTTTGGCAAAGAAAAGCTTAAGTTCTACTGCAAAGGAGATAATAGAGTTGGAGGTTCCATCAAAGAGATGGAGCGAGATTGGAGGGACAGGGTATGTTGGTATATTATGTTTGTTAATAAAAGATGGATCTATAAAATAATGGGTGGATCTGGAGTCTATGAGGGTTGGAACTCTGGTGATGGAGAAGTTGGGAAGGAAGATGTAGGAACAGAGGGAGTTGGGATCAGAGAGAGTGGACATGTTGAAGTGATATTCTCTAAGGGCACAGTCTGGATCAACATGACTCCTTGGCTATACATCATAGAAGTTACATGCTATTTTTTTGCTTTCAAGGAAGTAGAGGTCACTGAAGCTGCTAGAGTAGTGGTTGTGGCCTTAGCCTTCAAGGCCCTAGAAGAGAACTTTGAGCATTCTTTGGCAGCATGCCTGGCTTGCCCATAGAAAAGGCAGAGGTTAAAGTGAAGGTGGCACTAGCACTCCTCAGGAACGAGTTTGCCGTCCTTTCCAAGCTTCAAGAAAATAGAGTTGAAGGGATTAGGGCATGTATTACTGCCCTTTTTGTTGTTACTGGAGTTGCTAGAGGTAGAAGGGGTACTAGAGGTTGAGGAGCTCTTGAACTTGTCATCTTTGGGCTTATTATGAGTGGACTGGTGATTTTCAGTGATGCCAGAGGAAGCAGACTTGGAGGAATGGTTTTCCCCATTTCTGGAGTTTGAACTAGAGGTTTTGGCAGCATGTGAAATTTCTTCCTTGCACTTCTAGTACTGATGGTCGATCTGTTATGTAAGGGTTCAGAGGTCCTCTAGGAGAGCTGGCTTGCTCTGACAGAACAACTCATCCTTGATCTGATCTGAGAGCCCATTGTAGAGGCTTTAATGCAAAGCTCCATGACCCCAGTTATAGACTTGGCTTGCTAGTCTATTCCACTCTATTATATATCTTGAAATCCCCATATCTGCAGACACTTCAGAAAAGCTTCCATATTAGTAATAGGGTCATGCAGATCAAAATTAGTCTGTAATTCATATAAAAATGCTTCAGCTTGTACTTCAAGCAAGTCCAGTTTGAAATATTTGAGTGCTATACCCTTTAGATAGGATTGGGCAAAGGTCATTTTGTTCTGATTGGTCTGGAATGCCTTTGGGTGTGTCTAAAAGGTGATCTCACATTGGACCATGAAAGCACAGAGTATTTTTGACTCTATTCTGTCAAATGGGTCAGATTTCTAGATCTTAGGCTTAGAGTCTTTAGATTCTCACCTTTGTAATGCTTGGCATGTCATATTGTGGATAGCCATTGCTAACTGGGTAAATGGTTCGAATGTAAGGGATACTTGGTTGGGGTTATCATCATCAGGGGGATCACCTCTGAATGATCAATCTTTATCTGGATAATCATTATCTGAAAAATCAGGATCATCAGGATCTTCCAGATCATCAGAGTTATCTGGGTCATCTCCATATCTACCCCTTGTCATCAGGTTGCTAGAATAACTTCTTTGTTTACTAATATTGTCATTCTCTTGATCTTCTGAGGTAGAATATAGGTTTGAGCATAGTGGTATGAGCAGAGACGATACATACGCCATAGAGATGGACAGAGCAGTGCATTGCAAGAGACTAATGAATTCTCCTGGGATGCTATGTATGCTACTAAAGGTAGTTTGCAGAACATTCCAATGGGAGGAGCAGAGTGTTCATGTAGCCATAGGGTGGTATAGTACTCAACAAGCATGAGTACAAATATATTGTCAAGTCTAGTCCCTCTGCACTCAAGTTCAAGTGGAGGTCCAAAGCTTACTAATGAAGGAAGGGGGTGTAAGTAATAAAAGAGGACTGGAGGTCTAATGGAGATGCAAGACAGGGGACTTAGGAGTGAGTCATTGGCACAGAACTTGTGTGTCATGCTCTTGTCAGTACTTGACTTGTATTTGCAGAGATAGAGGTTGGGAATTACAAAGAGATGAGAGAAGGAGGAGACTTAGATGATATTCATACTGAGGGAGCATACAGGCGAGCATGGAGTTTATATACAGAAGTTTGATTGGAGTTCATAATTAAAATGTATGGAAATAAGTGAAGAGGCTATGAAGGAGCATATGGAATGGAATGAAGAGCATGCAGGGAAATATCAAGTGGCACAGGACTATATATGAAGAATGATGGGCTGTAGGATAAGAAATGGAGACTAGAACATAACAGAGTAGAACAAAAGAGAGATGGATGAATGAGATCTGAAGGCAGTACTCCTAGGCATGGTGGTACAGAGTCTGATGTGTCCAAGAGCAGAGGGCACAACTCTGAGGGGAAGACCCTGGGGTGATAGCAATAAGTGCCAGAGAGGGTTGGAGATAGGATTGGAGAAGTAGCAAGGGGCAGAATGGATATGACAAACATATATCACCTACACTCCATCAGCAGCTGAGAGGGAGGCAATATGCAACTGAAAATGTTTTCATTCATAGAATTGTCTGATTTGCTGCAACTTCAGTCTCAAATTTATATATGTTCTCAGCAAATGGGAGGGATCAATGGCTGATGCATCTATCTACCATGATGCATATACAACAGACTTTACAATACTAGAGGGCAAGTACTACCTTGCTGATGCCAGCTATCTGATCTGCCCTCAGCTCCTGATATCATATCATGGAATATAATATTATCTATCTGAATGGGTATGTGCTAACATGAAGTACATCCCCAATACATTTATATTTATCTACTTACATTTGTTCTCAAGACTCAAGAATACCTAAGAATACTTCAATCTACATCATGCATAGCTCTGCAATGTTATTGAGTGCATTATTAGAGTTCTCAAGCAGTACTTTCAGATTCTTATGATCCCTTCTAAGACATACAAGCTCACATCCCTCCCATACTCTATTATATCCATAATATCATTTGATTTCATGATTCTGATGATTTGAGAGACTGTGAGGCAGAATAGACATTGGCAGAGGCATTAGCAGGAGGTTTTGAAGATGGAGCAGAGATATATGATGTGATTATAAGTGGTTTTACTATAATAAGTGAGTATGATATCATGTTGGCCAAGTGGGATGAGATTATGAATAGTCTTTGGCAGAATTATTTGCAATTTGTTCAGGACATATCATCTAGTTCTTTATAGCTTTTATAGTACTTTATGATTAATGCAATTGTAGAACTGCTAGATTCACTAATAATTTTGAATTATATGGATCAATACAAGAGTAGACTACTAATACAGTTATTCAGAATGCTTTATCATAGCCTTGGTGATCTTTCTCCTCAATCAGCTATGCCAAACTTCATCTGAACTGATGTGTGAAGTAGCTAGTAGTAAATACTCATTGGAATTGTCACTATTTGCTCTCAGAACATCAAACATGATAAGTAACTTCTTAGATATAAGAAATTCCTGCTCATACTTGAGCAGTGTTACTCTGGCTAAATTTTTTCTCTCAGCAGTAATACTTGTGGCACTTACTACTGGCAGTTGACTTGAAGGAAATGGATTAGATGGTCATAACTGCATGACACATGTGATGAGCTCATTGTTCATTTGGGCATTAGCTTGAAAGGTAGTGTTGAGATCAGAAAGCAAGCCCACAGCCTTGTCATCACCAGCCTAACAAATGAGCCAGTGAGGGCCCCACTTGGGTACATCTTCTGTTCTCACATACTATGCTGAATTGTGTCCATATGACTAGACCCTAAAGCTAAGCTGTTAATTGCCACACATTCCATATATTAGTAAATGGTCCTGCTATGTCTTAGTGTCTAATGACATTACCAGTAGAATATAAACTATTGTCCTCATATGAGTCAGTTGCCCATGCATAAATAAGGTGAGTTACTTAGCATGTATGTATACAGTGGCTCAAAAAACTGTCCACATGCTTGCATATTTTCCACCAAATGTAATAATCCTCAACAACCACTAAATCTTATCAAATATAATAAGTATATCAAATGTAGTATAGACTCATGGCTGTCTACACACTCAAGAATTAAGAGATTTGAATAAGATTTGATAAAATGGTAGTCATTACAAAATGACAACTCATGTAGACAGTTTTTTGACTTTATTAAATTTACATATCTAGTACTTGGTATGGCCTTCTTTTTTGCCTTGATAACTGCCTCAAGTCTTCTGGGCATGCTTTCTATCCACTTTTGACACTGTTCCATAGAAATCTTCCCCCACTCCACCACCACCCTTTCCCATAATTCATAAACTCCTTTAAGAGCACTTCATAAGCTGAAAGTGATCTTTTGAGATGACTCCAAGAGTGTTCTATTGGATCAAGGTCTAGAGACTGTGCAGGCCAGTCCAAAAGCTTGATACCTTGCTTTTTAAACCATTTCTGGGCTCTTTTTGAAGTATGTTTTGAATCATTATCCTGTTGGAAGATAATGTCATCTTCAGGAATCCTAGATTCTTCCATGCTTTGTAGCAATCCTTCCTTCAAAATTGCTACCTACTGTTCAGCATCCATTCTCCCCTCAACCTCACTCAAAACCCCCACTCCATTCCACCCCATTCCACCCTATGCCATTAGAGAACCTCCTCCAAACTTCACTATATCTTTGATCTCTCTAGGAATTAGACTCTCTTCTTTCTTTTTCACACATATTCCTGTCCATCTGACCCAATCCTATCAATCTTGGTTTCATCTGACCAGATAACCCTCTTCCAGTCCTCTATAGTCCAATGTTGGTACTTGAAAGCAAAGGCTAGTCACCTCTTCTTATGACTAGCAGTTAATAAAGGCTTTTTCTTCTTCACCACAGCCTCTAATGAAGCTTCCTTGAAGGTGTTTCTCGCTGTCTGAGAGGAGATAGGAGTGTCAATAATGGTGTTGATAAAATGGGTGGCTTGAACAACATTTTGAGCCTTGCCAGTAATGATTTGCTTAACAATAGCTCATTTATTGGTAGGAGTAAGCTTTGAAGGGTGACCATCAAGATATCTAGTTCTCTCTGGCTGGATCTCCTGAAGGACCTGAGATATTGTAGAATTGCCTAGGCTAGTTTGGGAGGCAATTTTCCTGGAGGAAAGGCCAAGAGAGGAGAGAGAGATAATATTATTTCTTTAAGAGGTAGAGATGGATTTCATGGTAAGAATGGTAGAATAATAATGAGATGATAGGGTTTATATATATTGAATGACTAGCCATTACATAAATGTAACATAATAGGACCCTTTTCAAATGTATATAATGAAATTATAGCATTCTAGGGTCCAATATATACAATTACAATATAAAGTCAAAAAACTGTCTGCATGAGTTGTCATTTTGTAATGACTGCCATTTTATCAAATCTTATTCAAATCTCTTAATTCTTGAGTGTGTAGAAAGCCATGAGTCTATACTACATTTGATACACTCATTATATTTGATAAGGCTTAGTTGTTGTTGAGGATTATTGCATTTAGTGGAAAATATGCAAATATGCAGACAGTTTTTTGAGCCACTGTACCTACTCAGCTAATCAGTGACATAGCTAGATCTCTTGATAGGTAAATACACACTAGTTTATTGCCCACACATGACTAAGCTAGATCTCTTGATAGTCACATGCCTTTGTGTATCTTGGTCTTATTCTTATAGGTAAAGTTGAGCATACTGAGATCCTTGTGAAGGCTGCTGATGTCTTGAGATACTGGACAATTTGTACACTGTCTTTGACATGATCCTGAAACTGCACTCATTTCTGATAAATGAGAGGCTGATATCATGAAAATGTTGTTATTGTCAGCTTTGCACTTATTGGAAATGCTTAAGGATAGTTTAAGCAAGCTCACAGCTAAATTAGTATATGAGGATGGAGTTGAAGGCTGCTGGAAGATTGAAGGTGATGATGGCACATAGACATTTGCCATTTGAGGAGCCAGTCTAGTTTTCACCTAAGTGAGTCACGGTCCTTCTTAGAGTGTGCTGATAAAACAGTAGATTTCTTTGAGAGTAGCCTGAATATATATATATATTCTAGTGTCAGCATTTGAGATGATAGTCAAATCAAATGTTCTGTGAATCTATGGCAATGGCAGCTACTGGTAATGTGATTATTCCAGTGGTATTGTGCCCCTAATATAAAACACTCCCTTTACCAGACTGACTAGCAGTGTTTTTATGAGTGGCAAGTGATGGAGATGAGACTGAAGGGAAAGTGTAGGATGTGCTTGATGAGGGAAGAATCTTGGTAATTTTTGCAGTGTGTTTGTGACTACCTTTATTTCTTTCCAGCATCTGCAGTTTCATTTTCTCATAGTGGACCTAGCTTTTATTTTTGAATCTAGCAGTGCCTTTCATATTCTATTCATTGCATTTAGTATTTATAGATAGTATGTAGAAGATAAAGATATACCTTTATGATGCCGTTCCAAACATGCTGACTTTTCAACTCTATATCTGCACCCTTTTCTAGTGAGTATGCAAGCTCTGTGTTAAGACCAGGTCAACTCTGAGGGTTGACTCTGAGACTAGATGTGGAGTTGGGCAAGGATTTATAGAACTTTGGCTTCAGTGACTGAAAGTGGAGCACTGCACTCTTGTTGAAGTCAGTTCTGGATTTATGGAGTGAAGTTAAGACTTAATGTTGACTAGCAATAAAGTTGAGCAGAGAGATCAAAGGAGAGTCTAGGACTCAAGTGGAGGTCAGAAGAGGAGCTGAATCTATTTGATATTTGAACTAAGATGTACATCAGCTAAAGTACAGTTTATATACTATAGAGCAGAGATGGATTGGTAAGGAGTTATCACAGATGAGTAAGTCCTGAGTAAGATAAAGAAGGAGAAGAGTAGAAGCTGTAGCTATGCTGATGAGTAAGATGGAGAGGAAAGAAGATGGAAAGCTAGAGCTGTGCTGGTACTAGCTCAGAAGTAGTACTAAGCTGAGATCATAATCTAAGGGGAACAAGAGAAGACATAAGGAGAATAGAGAAGGTATTATACATAGGAGTTGTAGAGGTGTGGAGTTGGACTTGTTTTTTGTGGGATGTAACACTCTGACATCATTGCAATCTTGTCAATAATATCATAGATGTTTTTCATCTAAAAGAGTCCTGATCAAATATAAACATAGAATATATAGAATGCTCACCCTCTTCCACTTTTCTTTGTAGGTCTCTGCCATCCTCTGTTTTCCATGTGTAGATGGCAAGAATTTGCTTGCTATATTATTTCAAAATGTATCTCTGAAGTTGCCACCATTTTCCATCAACATTTTGCTTGATAGCACTAGCTCAATGAGAGCATCTTCATCTTCAATGGTTTAGTGGGTGGATTGCTTGGATTTTACTGCTAATTGACTGCCATCACTGCTAGAGTGCATAATCTTGTCTTGAGAGTTGCCAGTCTTCTGTTTTCCTTTGTTTCTCTAGAGGGCCATTGTATAGTGTCAATAATGAGCATAAAATGAGCAGAGGATGAGCAGGAGAAGTATGGGGGTGTTGGCAGTTATAATATCTCACAGCTGCAATGCTTTTACCACTTTGAAAATGGCAACTCAGTACTATGGCCAGCATTGACATCTCCACTCAGTTACAGACTCCTAAGTTGACACTGGGTTTTTTCTATAGGTTTATCTCCTGTCCTGGCTTTTAGGCTTCTACATACCTCTAGTGATAAGTGCAAGACTTTATCCTAGTAGCATAGATAGTGTGATCATATGATTTATGCAATGTTTTTGAACTCTGTAACTTTAAGCATACCATAGGAGCTGCAAGAAAACATTTGTAAATAGATATTTTCATAATGCTACATCTTATTAAACCTCAAAGAAATACTGAAATCACTTAGATAGAAATTAGAGTTAGATTAATTTAAATACATAGTGTTGGCTTCTCTTGCACACCTAGTACCTCATGAAGCTGCCATATGTTTTGTGCCATACTATAGTAAATATACTATAGAATATAATCTTGTTGACTGATGTCATTCTTACTCCATCCTATGCTCAACATACTAGAAATCAGTCAACTTAGCACCAGATTTTATTATAATACTATTCATCCATTCTGCATATTAGAATTATTCAGTGATCAATAATCTTGTGACCAATGCTGGAATGATCTTCAAAACATTTATGCAACATTCTGTAATCCATAGTAAAATGACTAATTAATATTTCCATATTGTTGAAGAAGTTTACCTTCAAGAGATTCAAAACCTCATAGCT
>JBBPUK010000206.1:4546-31600 GCA_038094635.1 Tylopilus cervinicoccineus
TCTCCACCTTTGAATTTTGACATTCTCATTAGAAGTTCTTTCCTCTCAGTAAAAGGGACTATTCTAGTGATCATTGCTCACTGCTGCTGATCATCTATAGGAAGGGTCACATTATATATGTCACTGCTAGGTCATCTACACACAGGAGTGCTGAGGCCAGCATCTATGCAACTAGAAAGAGTTGCCATTCAGAAGCCACATTGACTACATTGCTATCTGTGGATACAGGTCTGCTCAGAGGAGTTACCTATTGTCAGAAGACAGTTACCATTCTGTCTAGAAGTTTTAGTATGTTTACATTAGGTGCTGTCACACCATAACAGCTATTGTTAAGCAAATCATTCTTGCCAAGGCTCAAAATGCTGCTCAAGCCACCCATTTCATCAATACCATTATTGACTCTCCTGTCTCCTCTTAGACAGTAAGAAATACCCTTAAGGAAGCCTCATTAAAGGCTATGATGATGATGAAAAAGCCTTTATTATTACAACCCCCTAAGAACAACCCAAGTCAACACCTAAAGGACAAGGGAAGACATGTATAGGAGCCATGTAATATGTTGAGTGAGGACATCTTGGACTCAACATCACCACTAGTGCCTCTAGGACATACTCTTTGTGGGGGGAACTCACAAAAAAACAGGCTAAGGTTGCTCTTAGCTGTCCTGGCCTTATATACCTTGGCATATATACATCACATGACCTAGGTAATTACTTTAGCCACTGGTACCCTGTACCCTGTCATCATGTGCATTGCCCCCCTTCATAACAGATCTTACCTGAGCTGCACCTCTTTCACTGTTCTATGCCTTATACCCAAGCCTCATGGATCAGGCATGCATTCAGTGTCCAAGACCCTCATCTCCATGTGATCTGAGGCCCAGATCCCATCTTGTGCTGACCACAGATAGGATCCATTGTGGCCTATTTGTGAGCTGTTATCCATTATGCCCTTACAGCCATAACATTATTAACTGCTAGTCATAAAGAGAGAAGACTAGCCTTTGCTCTCAGGTATCAATATTGGACTATAGAGAACTGGAAGAGGGTTATCTGGTCAGATGGATAGGAACATATATGAAAAAAGAAAGGAGAGGATCTAATTTCTAGAGAGGTCAAAGATATAGTAAAGTTTGGAGGAGGTTCTTTAATGGTATGGGATTGCATGGGGTGGAATGGAGTGGGTGTTTTGAGTGAGGCTGAGGGTAGAATGGATGCTGAATAGTATGTGGCAATTTTGGAGGAAGGATTGCTACAAAGCATGAAAGAATCTGGAATTTCTGAAGATGATATTATCTTCTAATAGGATAATGATCTAAAACATACTTCAAAAAGGGCCTAGAAGTGGTTTGAAGAGCAAGGTATCAAGCTTTTGGACTTGTCTGCACAGTCTCCAGACCTTTCTCCAATAGAACACTCTCAGAGTCACCTCAAAAGATCACTTTTAGCTTATAAAAGTGCTTTTAAAGGAGTTCATAAATTATGGGAAAGGGTGGTGGTGGAGTGGGGGAATATTTCTATGGAACAGTGTTAAAAGTGGATAGAATGCATGCCCAGGAGACTTAAGGCAGTTATCAAGGCAAAAGGAGGCCATACCAAGTACTAGATATGTAAATTTAATAAAGTCAAAAAACTGTCTGCACAAGTTGTCATTTTGTAATGACTGCCATTTTATCAAATCTCATTCAAATCTCTTAATTCTTGAGTGTGTAGAAAGCCATGAGTCTATACTACATTTGATCCACTTATTACATTTGATAACACTTAGTGGTTGTTGAGGATTATTGCATTTAGTGAAAAATATGCAAATATGCAGACAGTTTTTTGAGCCACTGTATATTAGAAGGATTGAAACCATAATATCCTAGGGTTTCCTAGAGCTCATCTAAAGGTAGAGATCTTCATCCATCCTACCATCAATCTTGATGGCAAAGCCAACTCCATTCCAAGTCATGTAGCCTCACATTATCAAAGAATCTCCTTTAAACTTAAGAGTTTTCTATACCAGCCTTTTATCAAGCCTTTCTCCTGCCTTTTTCCAAGCCCATTTATGCCCATCTGATTCTAGGCAATTTATTTTGGTCTTATCTGACCATATCACCCTTTTCCAATCCTCTATAGTTCAATCTTTATGAATATAAGTAAAATTCAAGCAAGCCTTATGATATTTAGGAGATAAAATGGGTTATTTAGACTTGACCACAGACTTTATATCAGATTTCTTCAAGTGAAGGCAAATAATATTGGCAAAGAGGGGCTGATTAAGGATGTTGATAAGAGATTTGGTGACTTGAACAGCTGTTTTAGCTCTACTAGAGGTGATAAGATGCTAAGCATATTAAATATTGCAAGAGAAAGCTCAGAAGGGTGACCTCTGATAGCCTTAAGAAGAGTGGAATGCTTTTTGGAGCAAAGTTTGGATATAGCAGAAGGGCTAACACCAATTTGCTTGGCAATAGCATGACCAGAGTGGCTAGCATCAAGCAAGGAGAGAATAGTGGTGAGTTGAATAGAAGGGAGGGATCTGACCATGATAGTGATTGAAAATCAAGAAGTGTGTGAACTTTTTAAACTCAGACATTACATGTATATCATTGTTTGTATCTACAAACAACAACAATTTCTCTATGATTTGATAGAGATTCCACTTATCATGTCAAAAGTAAAAAAAAAAAAAAAAAACTGTTTCTATGGTGTTACTATTTTAAAATGTCCATATCTCTGCACTCTGTGAACCAAATCACATGAATTATAGAGCAAATTTGTAGCCAAGAGTATGTACTATATTTGTCTCCACTAAAGCTAAGCTAAATTTCTATGGTGCTTGGCAATGTATGAAGCACACTGCATTTGAAGTTAGTATGGAAACAGTTTTTGGAGTCACTATGTGGGGCTTTTCTCCATCAGCAGTCAGTGATGATAGCACCATGGTATGATAGTTTGACTCAGCAGTTATGCATTTGACAATGCTTTCCAAATCCTACCTTGGCAATTCTAAGCAACCAAATCTTTAAGATGGATTTTCCATATTACTTTACAAACTACTGTAATTTGTTTTCCACACACTTATAAAGACTGCTATAAACCATACTGACACCTTCTGCTCATGCTTGACTGCCCACTAACACTACTGACAACCCACCAGACCTCCAACCCCATGCCTGAAGACCCCAATGGTTCACTCTCCTGCTCATCAGAGTCTTTATTGGGGTGAACATTTTGCTCCTCCCCTTCACTACTAACCCCTAGGACTCACAGGAGGACCACTTAGGTGCTTTTAGTAGGCTTTTGAGTTTTACAACAACATGCCATAAACCATGTGAAGTTAACCCTTGATTAACTTTAAGGCCACTAATATGTAGATGCTGTATTATGATGCATAATTAAGTGATCATCATGTGACATATATGAGGAGTGTGAGATGAAATGACCAAAGTATGAATAGCCAACAAGCCTAATGTGGCTGAATTATAAAAACAGGTAAAATTTTGGATGATTCCATGTGGCCACAGATTTAGAACTGCTTAAAAAAGTAAAGTGAAGCTCATACAGGTGTCAATGGTGGTAGCAATACTGAGCAAGTGAATCCCATGTATCCATATACATGACCATGAATAATCAGAAGATCCTACACTAGTTGGAAGACCTGAACAATCAAAGACCTATATGGATGAATGGAACCCACTCTACAAACGACACTCCGCGATCTCGAACATCCCTAATCGCCTCGTGAAGTGCATGGGAAGCCTCCCGATAATCCGGCCTCTTGCCGTCCCGGAACAGTTGCAGGTACACGGCCCTCGCCACATCAGGGGCAAGCCTATCGCTGATCGACCACATCGTACCAACGACTCCACCGTAACCAGCAAACAGCATTCCAGCAGCCATGTGGATAGCCTCGTCAGCCAGATCTTTTTCTCCAGTCGCCGTCTGACATGCAGAGAGAAAAGCGAGTCCGCCACGGGGACGCGATAGGGCGATCATGTCACGCAACTTTAATCGGCGCCTATTAGCCAGACATAGCCCGCTGTCCGCACCATCTTGGACTCCGTGGCAAGCAAAATGGACCCAGTCTGATCCCTTCATCAGCACGAGTACTTCCTCGACCGTTCCGACTGTAGGTTCGACGAGAAAGGTGCACGGTGAATCCCCAATGACGTCCTTGATGCGTCCCAACTCAATGCGAACACCTGGGAGTGGGCCATGACCGTCTGAGGATGGCTGTGGGACAGCCAGGATGTGAAGATCGCGGCTAGAAAGCGTCGTCTTGGGATTAGATGACTCCAAAAGAATGCTGACAGTAGGCACATATGATGAAACGACGAAATCAAATACTTTATGCCCAGGTTGTGAATACTGTTCGTCGTAGAGACCAGCTGCGTGAATAGGAAGAAATGTGAGAGGACCAGTCGGACACCAAAATATGCGTGACAGTTGCCCCGGTGTCTTTTCATAGACGCAAGTGAATGAATCAGTCGCGGATCCAACTAGCAGCACGTACCGAGAGAGCCATCGCATCCAGGACTGGCTTGACAACACCTTTCCACAAAGGGGGCAAGATAGATTCCCAGCTGACACCCTCTTGTGGTACAGGGATTCCCTCTCTTGCATGACGGACGAAATTCTTGAGGATGTTCTGAAGATCAGTGGATCGCTTCAGTGAGAAATTCGGGAGCGGAACATGAATGACATTGTCCACGCCCGCGAGAATAATCAATGCATCGCAGCGTGTTCGTGCAGCATTGAGTACGACAACAGGTCCAGAATGTGCTGACGCACGAAGGTAAGGAAACTGTTTGTGCAGTAGAAATTGCTCGAACCCTGGCAAGTGGCGAATCTCATGGAGCAGTTTATCTCGATCAATTGCGAGCGCACGGTGCTTGTCAGCCTCTTGGCGCAAGGGCGCGGTCAGATGGTAGGCTATATCTTGAGACCGTTCGGAGAGTGCGGACAGTGATTTTTCGCGCGCAGCACCTGCGTATTCCAAGGCTAAAGAAAGTTCGCGAAGTCTGCGTGCATGATCTGGATAAGCGGAAGACAAGTCTTCATAAGAGCTACGAAGTTGGAATAGTTCCCCCCAAACAATCGAGCGTCCTTGCTCGAGCCATTCGACAGCGGTTTCTGGGAGTCCCTCATCCAAAGCTGCCGCCGCAGCATCCCGAACGACATTGGCAGCTTGACTGAGTTCATCATAACGATGCGTGAGAGAGAGGCCGATCCATGCAAGTTGAGGAAGGAGGGTGAGGGTAACAGAATATGCACGCAGGAGAGTGTGATGGTGAAGACGACGAGCCAATGACACCCACCACCGCGATGCTAGAAATCGAACATTGATGGGGCCAATGGGGGATGAAGCAGCATGGGAAAATAGAGAAATTGCTTTCTCGAGGCAACCAGGTTGCCCGGAGCGCTCAAAGCAAACGAGGGAGATACCAAGGCTGGTAAGACGGCCAGGTCTGTCAAGGTGATTATGAGGGGTAAGGTCAACGGCGTCCTTCTGAGTCAAAATCGCATTTTCAAGATCGCTGAGCTCCCCAAGGCCTTGAAAACGAGTGAGGAAGGAGATACCGAGGTTGTTGAGACGGCTGGGTTTCTGAGAGTGATCGCGAGGAGTAAGGCCAACAGCATCCATCTGGGTCGAAATCGCGTGCTCTATATCACTCAGCTCCCCGAAGCACAGAAAACGAGTTCTGAAGGAGTTGCCGAGGTTGTCAAGATAGTTAGCTTTCTGAGGGTGATCATGAGGAGTGAGATCAACAGCATCTCTCCGGGTTGAAATCGCGTCCTCGAGATCGCTGAGCTTTCCAAGGCGATGGAAACGCGTGAGAAAGGAGTTGCCGAGATTGTTAAGACGACCACGTTTGTCAGGATGATCCGGAGGAGTGAGGTCAACAGCACTCCTCTGGGCCGAGATTGCGTCCTCGAGATCATTGAGCTCACCAAGGCGTTCAAACCGAACGAGGAAGGAGATTCCGAGGTTGTTAAGATAGCCAGGTTTCTGAGGGTGATCGCGGGGAGTGAGGTCAACAGCCTCTCTCTGGGCCGAAATCGCGTCTTCGAGATCACTCAGCTGCCCAACGCGCAGGAACCGAGTGAGGAAGGAGTTGCCGAGATTGTCAAGACGGGCGGGTTTGTCAGGGTGTCCAGGAGAAGTAAGGTCGACCGCATCCTTTTCGGTCGAAATTGCATCCTCAAGATTGTTCAGATCTCCGAGGTGTTCAAAACGAGTGAGAAAGGAGATTCCGAGGTTGTTGAGGCAGCTGGGTTTGTCGGGGTGATGACGGGGCGTGAGGCTAACAGCATCACTCTGAGCCGAGATCGCGTCTTCAAGATCACTTAGCTGCCCGAGGCGCTGAAAACGAGTGAGGAAGGATGTGCCAAGGTTGTTAAGATAGCCGGGTTTGTCAGGGTGGCCAGGAGGAGTGAGGTCAACAGCGTCCCATTGAGTGGAAATCGCGTCCTCGAGATCAATCAGCTGTCCGAGGCGGTCAAAACGAGTGAGGAAGGAGTTGCCCAGGTCATTGAGATGGCTGGGTTTGTCGGGGTGATGACGAGGAGTAAGGCTGACAGCATCCTTTTGGGTCAAAATCGCGTCCTCGAGATCACTGGGCACCCCGAGGCGCTCAAAACGAGTTCTGAGGGAGCTGCCAAGATTGCTAAGATAGTTGTGTTTGCGAGGGTGATCATGGGGAGTGAGGTTAACCGCATCTCTCTGGACCAAAATCGCCTCCTCGAGATCACTCAGCCTCCCAAGGCGCTTAAACCGAGTTTCGAGAGAAATAGAGAAGTTATGAAGATGGTCAGGTTTGTAGGGGTCATCGTGAGGAGTGAGGTCAACAGCAACCCTCTCAGTTGAAATCGCGTCGTCGAGATCCTTCAATTCTCCGAGGAGTTGAAAACGGGCTCTGAAGGAGATCCCGAGGTTGTTAAGATAAGCAGGTTTGTTAGGGTGATCACGAGGCGTGAGGTCAACAGCATTCCTCAGAGTTGAAATTGCGTCCTCGAGGTCATGCAGATTTCCGAGGCTATTGAATCGATTTAATAATGCCACGGCTAGATTTGCTAATCGTGCACAATGACGATCCGGCGAAATCGAAATCGACCCGACCAATTGCTTCAAAACTGCGATTGCCTGTTGCAGGACAGCAAGATCACCACCTTGTTCGAAGCGGTGCCACAGCCAAGCACTTGAAGCCTCCAGCTCCTCGTCTGTGAAGGGTGAAGTGGAATCGTGCCTCGTCGATGATGATTGGCTGTGCAGCTCTTCGGGGTCCTCTCTGCCTCCAGCATGCAGTTGGCGCATGAAAATCGCAGCTCGCCTTTCGTGACTTTCTGTATCACTGAGCTGAATCGCTTCATCCAGCAACCCCTTAGCCTGTATTTCTTCTACATGATCCCTCCCTTTCCAGAATTGCATGAAGTGCACTGTGGCCAGATGAATCAACGTTAAGGGGCGGTCAGGATGGCCGACGGGGCGTGCAGCCAGTGCATCACGATACAACCGAAGAGGAATTTTGAGCGAAACATCCATGTCCTTGCACTGACAAAGGATCAAACTCGCCATCGCAAGGTTGGACTGAGCAACTGCACGGCAAGGATGGCCCAGCGGGCAAATATCGAGTGCACGCTCAAACTCTTCAATAGAACGTTCCAGATCTCGTTTTTCCCCAGAATTTCGGTAACGAAATAGAGCGCTATGGCCGTGATTTGTTGCAACCTCTAGCTCGCTCCAGGGTTTTGTGGCTGACTGTAGAGATATATTAATCAACCAGAATTCCGCTGGCATAAATCGTCTACGCACACAATGAGGGCCAAGGACCGCTGACACCGGTGAATCATTGTTCTGATGTTTCCACCGTTCGATAGTTACCAATATGGATGAACACGGGGACACGACCTCCTCATCCTTTGGAAAGAACTTGAATGCTGCCAACATGTAAGCGCCTTGACTCTTGGGCAACTAGACTTCACTCACAAGCACGGTTTGCACTGTGATCTAATAGTTGTTCTACACTTGTAGTTAATTCCCGTAGTTGTTCCCCGGCACCCAGCGTGGGCTGGAATTCGAACGACGCATAGACCTCAAGACGGACGGTGGTAGTTAGACTCGACGGTCTACGAACTCGATGTCAGCTATCGTTAATGGGAGAAGGAGATCTTACATTGGTATCTGTCCATTCCATTCAACGACATCAGAGCCCGCTAACGATTGCTTATTTGCCGTTCTCCATTCAAGGCCGCTGTGCTGTATCACAGTAAAAAAGCCAGAGGGGAGTCGTTTGAGACCAAGAGCGACATCTGTCGCTCGGATGGCTGTCCTGTCGTTAGAAAATGTCTGAAAACCGTAGAAGAGTGAACCTCTTACCCGTAATAATCATTTCTTCGTTTTCCTCCGCAGAACCTGAGGAAGAGGACACGTGCTGTAGTTGGTGACCAGATCCAGGGACTATATCCTTGCTTTCCTCCTGTCCCATGCATTTGGTGGCTACCTCGTTGTGAGTGATACGTATAAACCGTATGGAGAAACAAGAACACACTTGTCAGCGCCATTTCTTCATTCTTGTCCGTAGGGCTGGAGGAGGGGGGATGTTGTGGCTGGTTCCCAGACCCAGGTGTTCCCTCCTTGCCCTGTTCCTGCACCGGGGAGGAGTCAAGAACCTCGGGTGCGTGCGGCTCATCCTACAGATGTGTCAGTCCATAAGGGAATGGCGAAGAGTGAATGCCTACCATTAGGACACTCGACGGTCGGTTTCCTGCGCTCAAACAGCAACCCATCGTCAGGTGTAGTGGGAAACTGAGGTGCCAAGGTATGCTGCAAGGTACTCCCTGAACCGCATTTAAGCCCACACTCGCTTTCACAGCAACACAGCAAATTCATACAGTCTGCATCTAGCGGCAGTGTTTGACCCTCAGGGGTAATGCATGGCGCATGTTGTATCGAGATATGCCCTTCGCACCTGGACCTACATGGGCAGCACCGCATAGGCACGGCTTCAATGCCAACTAAAAACTGCATAGGGAGCAGGAACAAACTCAGGTCCTTGAGCAGACATGAATAACGTATGTTGGGTGTAAGAGAAGGGAAAGCATACGACATTCGTCCAAGCGGGAGGCAGACCAGCTAGAACCACACATGCCATCTCCGGCAGAACGATCATTGGAAGAATACCCTCACCCCATTCTGTTGTAAACATGCTGTATGAGCTATGTAAACGGAAATGAAGCGCTTCTACACGTAGGACGACACGTGTAGTGGAGATCCATGACCGACCATCGAACACAAGCGAATCAATTTTTGTGAGCAGTCCCGTCGCGAACGCTGCAGTAACCGTGGATGAGTTCGATCGCGACAAGCTAGATTCAGTGGGAAGAGGATTAGGTAAGCGAAGAGTGGATTGTGGCTTATATCATCGAGCCAGCGGCTCACTGCAACAAGGACAATGTCATGTACGTATAGAAAGGTCACTATCATTGAAGGAAGAGACGAGAAGGAAGAATGTTACCCTATTGATTGCGCACCGAGCTAATGGTTAGTATTAGTCGGCACAGTGAGGGCTGAGTGTAGAAGCAGGCCAAGGCTTCTAATAGGTCAAGGAATAAGGTCAACAGCATCAAGATCGCGTCTTCGTCGACGCGGTGGATCGACATGGTCAGAGAACGATCCTGAGTGATTGTAGGGCTGTGTAGAATACTCAGTAGTCACTAAAGAAAAGACTAAAGGTAAACTGAGTGCGATGTAGGGATCGCTTATGTAAGCTGCCAAAAGCATAAATCCCAACAGGATGTTAGAAATTAGAATGGTCCAAGTATGTGCGTCGTCGTCCGTACTGACTCGCCTTGTACGGTATCCAGCTCGCGGCCTTGTATCGACCCGTCTCGTTCCCTTTGTCTCCCGTCCATGCCGGAGTCGCTGTCGTTAACACGTCGACGCTTCAAACCGCTCTCGACGTCCTTGCTCTCCCAACTTGCGAGACTCTTCACTGTCGCTGTGTTTCACAGTGTGTCGTTTTTTCGCATCTCTGCTTTTCCGGCTCGTTTTGAGACTCCGGGTGAGCTCTGACTCTGACCGTTTTCACTCATGTTCTGGAGGTCCCTCGCACATTTCCTATCATATTCGATGAACATAGACGCTCTTGTCATGTCCGTATCGCCTCTGGTACTATCGAAATCGTGGCTTGCCCTTCATTTCGTTTCTCCCTCGAGCGTGACTTGGTCTTCCGCGTATACTTGCGCTTCTTCTCTCCAGGTCGATCGATGCTTCTTGGCGCGCCTCTACCATTTCTGCGTCGTTTTCCACGTTTTGACGTGCTCAATATACCTTTGCGTCATTGTCTATGCGCACGATTTCGTGCTTCGGGTTTGCTCAGCGTCTGCATTGCCCTCTGGCTTGAGTTGTGCGCACACAGGGCTGCTAAACTCGTCATAGGCCTTGTTTGGGGGTTCCACAGGCCTTGCTGGGTGTTCCACATCATAGGGCACCTCCCACTCGCTTTTGGCCTCTATACCGTCTCCAGTCTCCCTCAATTCAGCTAACCCGGCTGCTGCGAGCAAAATGGCTGGGTCGTGGATGATATCCACTCCGAGTCTGCCTCACGCACACTCGACTATTCCTATGAGTTCGTCAAGTGTGTTACGAATGAATTCACGGTAATATTTGGTAGACGACTTCGTGTCTCTGTGCGAGCCGGACTGCTCAACAAGACCAAGGGACAGTCATTCTTCCGAGATCGCGCGATGCATCATCTTTAACCCTGCAACTGGATTCATGGAGGTGAGGAATGCGAGCGGGACCTAGGCGGGTCCAGACAATGGACGGACGGAAGGCGACAAATGGGCCTACACGTTCGACGTGATATACATACGATATACCCCGAGTTGATCGAGCGCAAGGGCGGAAATGGGAGCTTCGTGGAATCTGTGGAGAATCACTTCGATGATGGTGGGCAATGCTGATTTATCGCTGCTTTTCTTTTGGACGACCCGACGGTCGTTGGTAGGCCATAATGACCATACGAACAGGGTCTTGAGGAATGACGACGATGGCTCGGTCCTTGCTGATAGACGTCATTACGGCCTTTCCACGATATTCCGTACCTCTGGTGAGGCACACATCATTCGCCGCTTCTGCGCAGCTCACCTTGACCGCCCAGAACGAAAAGCACGGCCGGATGACTCCCTGGTATCTCTTCCGCGCGCTCGGATTCTACCCGGTGAACCAGATGTCAGGCGAATACGTTATTCTTTTCTGCTCCTTGGTTCCCAAGGTGCTGATCTCGTGGCCAGCCCCCTTCTTTCACAAGGTCACGATGGACCTGCCGTGGTCGAGCGTGCCATTAGAGATCGTTTTCCCTGGGGCGCCGACGGAGCCCTATGTATGGTCACTGAGCGTGAATGGATGCGACGTAGAACAAACCATCATCCGACACGACCAAATCGCGCAGGGAGGTGTCTTGTCATTTGACATGAAGGATATGCCGCAGGTTTGGGGGAGTGCGGCGACGTTCCAGTTGTGCATGGTCGCTGTCGCACTAGAGATGACCAGCTCGCCTACTTTGGTCATAATAAAAAGTTTCTATTACATCTAAAGTATGAACACATGTAGTCCCTGGTAGACAAAATGCTCGCAAGATGGCACAGGTGTGGAGATATAATATGTTTCAAGCTAGATGGAGAGGATGTGAGAATATATAGTTGCTAAAAGAATGGCGTGTAGTTTTTTTATCCGTTGTTTGTCTGACATCAACCGAGCAGCAGAGAGCGGCACGAAGCGTCATGGATTGAGGCGCAACAAGGGTATAGGCACGCGCGGTAAAAGAACAGACGTGGGGCTAGAAGGTTGTGGTGCGAGGTATAGGTCACGTTGAAGTGCTTTGAACTCGAGCATATCCCTTGCAACCCTCGTTCAGGTTGTCAAAACACAGAAAGACAAGGAGCGAGACTCACCCATAGCTAAGCCGTTGCGCCACCGGTACGGGACTACGATCCCAATCATCAGCTTCGTGCACTTCTTCAGTACCGTCGGCACAGAACGCAACGTGTTTCTGCATTGGTCGACCTTAATACACGCATGGGGAAACGAACACGCGTCACTCACCGACTAGGCAGAGCGGAGAGGTGATGTCAGTACGTACCAATCGGAACAGGACAATACACGTACTTTCTGTTGAGGAGACGTCAGTATGAGGTGATAAAGGGCTAGAAAGAACGCACAATCGCATCGACACGGAAATTCCGTATACATGCCCGAGCGTCATCGTCAATTTCGGGGGTGTTATTCGAGGGTTTTTTCTTGTTCTTCTTTTCCAGCAAGATCTGAAAGCGTCCACCACATGCCCGGCTATTCTCGGTGAGGAATCCATTTTGCTACACGATGGCGACCAGAACGCTCACCAATCGATGGATCCCTCAGTGAGCCAACCAGACCAATCGACCGGATTTCGACAATCCACCCTGTTCGAAGCGCCGCACAATTGACACCTGCATAGTCTGCACGATTGCTGTTTCTGCTGAAACACGACGCGCATGATAAGCTTCGTTCCTGCATCGATGCTCGGCCATCGGGAGGCCTCGTCAGTCATTTGCACGACTTGCACGCCATTGTCGATGGATAGATCATACAGCCCAGCATCGAGATACCGCCTCTGAACCTGTGCATCGCGGGCCTTGCACTTTAACGCCATCTTCAACACCGCTTGCAGTTGCTAAACGTAGGCCAGGGTCTTCAGCAAACAGCCCCGAGACACGCACGCAAGCGACACCCGCACCTCAAACGAAGTACAGCATTGCACTAATATCGGGTGTTCCCGGCCTGTCGCATCGATGAGCGTGACGAAGCGCAGTACTTGCATGGCCGTTGGGCTGGCGGCGAGCGTCCGACCTCCTATGTTTGCGACGTGGAGCTGAACGAGCCTGTCGAGTTTGCTCATAATCTGTACGGCGTTCCTGCTCGAAGACCTCCTGCAACCGGCGGTTAGTGGGCGCTTTTCCCGTTTGCGCTGTGAAAAAAGAGAACAAGTAAGAGATTGAGTTGAGGTTCCAAGCCTTGACGACGCACCAGACACTGTCTGAAGCTTCGGCGTGTGGTTGCCACCTCACCATGCCCGTGACTGGGGGTGTTGGAGGTAGAAGGTCCGAGGAGGCGCGCCTGACACTCGGGATCTGAACTTGAGCCTAAACCTTGCCTTGCATCTGATGCCCAGATCTCAGCAAGCGGGCGCTTTTTGCGAACGGCGACAACCTTGGACAGGTGAGCTGCTAGGGAATGGAGGTAGTCCATGAGGTAGAGAGATTTAGAACAGGTCGAAGGCGAGTGGTATTAGGAGAGAAGGTGTTATCAGGCTCAGCTAGAGAAGCTGGAACCGAGCAAGCATGAGGTAGCTGCGTCAGTTTCGCCGTGGATACATTGGTCGCTGTACAGAAGGGAGCATCCCGGATAAGCTGGGCGCGCGTGTGAAGTGGCACAACCACAGTCGGCCGATACACAGTGCTCCGAATATGCCGACATGCGCTGAAAAGAGACGATTCCACTACTGAGCACTCATAAATAACGTGCGATATCAAGTCCAAGTCCGGAGAGAAACAGATTAAAGGAACACAAACGAACTCAAGATGCAAACAACAAAAGAATGAATGGTATGCACTGTTAGGATAATGAAGAGTGAATGACCGTGCTCAGCCGCGCTCGTCAGGGGCCCGAGACTGGGATTATTTGCTGCTGACACATGAGGCAGCAGTGCTCGGTGTGCAATAAAAGGAGTGTGGTTAGTGGGTCCCTGTGGTGTGGTTGATAGCTATATGCATGACGAGGTGGTTACAGGACTGGTCGGTTATACGGATGGAGCAATGCAAGATAGAGCGAGGCTGCGGCTACACAGTGGGAAAAGAGTGAGCACCGCCCGACACTAGAAGAGGACGCAGGTACGCACGCCCTGAACGGAATCAGCTCATCCGGACCTGAAGGGAACAGGTCACGGGACTGTGCTGTTACCCTCGACGGTGTAGTGCCATACGGGATAGAATATAAAGAGGCACAACAAGGCCAAGATGACGAGGAGCAATACACCGACATTTATCAAGCCTCGGACTGGGATTCCAGATGAAGATTCTAGCGGTGTGTTATCAGATGGGTCGTGTAAGGCGTCATCGTCTTCGGGGGTGTCTATGTGAAGACTCGGGTCAAAGGGGTAAGGAACGAGCTTGGGCGGGGTATGAACTCCAAAAGGGTATTTTGAGTCATAGGACACAGTGAATACGGAATCTCCCGAGTTGGAGAGGACAGATTGACGGTTCATGCCGGGAGGGGTGAGGACACGCTGTTCGTCCTCGCCCGCGAGGCGGTATAGGATCATAGAGGCGCGATTCGAAGTGAGGGAAGAGCGCTTGGAAGTGAGAGCCTGCGATTCCTCGGAAGCTATGCGGGTGAAGACCACGTTTTGTCTCGACTGTGCACGGCAACCCACGGACAGCGAAGGGTGCGCGGGTGCATGGGCGAGTGCGTTGGGGTTAAGCGGAGAAGAGACGAAATTCGGGCTAACTGTGTGGGACCGTGCAGTTTTCGGTTGCGCATCTGGGAGCAGAGGACCATCAAGACTGGCGGAGCTAGGTGTCCTTGGTGAATGCGGATGACGTGTATCCAGGTCACTGTCGCTGCGTTCCAAAGGGTACTGAGCCGAAAGGGAGGTGGGAGATTGTTTCTGTGTTTCAGGGCTCGGAGGGGTGGACATTCCGCAGAACTGTGGAGGTGGTGCACGTTCTGGAAGGGAGGGAACGGGGAAGAGAGCGCCGAGGGAGTGCCTTGACCCCGCGCCAGCTGATAGTGGTGACTGCAAGATGCAATCGGACCCAGCGTTTTCGTTGGAAGGCCAGCTCTCACCCTTACGCGATTATGTAATCCCCTCTCATCCACTTTGTTCACCACTGCCAGTGCCGGTGGAAGTCATGGCGAACTCATTGTCGCCGTCGATGGTAGTGGCGGGGAGTTCTATGAGTGTAGGATTGGGGATAAGGGGGGTAAAGTCCGTCGGGGAGAATCCGCCTCAGCTCGAGTCGAACACAGCCGTAGTACATGAATCGCGTCTGAGAATAATTCCGGGCTGTCAACATGTCCACATTTCTACTCCGAGCTCAGTGCTTACCTTGGCCACATAGATTCTAGACAAAATCTCGCATCAGGAACTGCTGAGGTGTCGAGTCAGTGTGCAAAGGCTGCACGTTCCCACTTTCGAGACGTATCAAACGGTCTCGGTGGACAGCCAGGCAGACTACTACGCGCACAGCTCCTTCTCATCACATGCCCGCGCGGCCCATCTTTGCGCAGGACAGCGCCTCAGTAATGCCCACGTCAGTACAATGCTTCCTTTGCAGTCGCGCAATGCAGTGCCTCTGTTGCCCCTCAAAGATGATTACACTCCAACTTCCAGCTGTTATGGACACATCATCTGGGCAACGATAAAACTCTTTCTTCGTTTGTTAGATGACGCTCCAGCCACCACGAGATCTCATAGCACTGGCAGAAACAATGTCATGGCATTTGTCTGCCGACATCGCCGCACGGTAGCCGGATAGAACTGCCCCCATTACGCCATGATAACAGGTAAATCTGGACTGACATTGCAATCAACGCCAAGTGGATCAATAAATCGTCAAATGACCCTATGTTGCAAGACTGTTTTCAGATCTGGCCGCAAAATAGATACGCGATGACAACATTGTACCCCAGGAAAAGGAAAAAGAAAAGGAGACACGCGGAGGGAAGAAAAAGAGTCGCACCCTGCCCTCTGCGCGTTCAGCATCTGCAGACCGTCCATGTCACTAAATACCCGGCCAATGCCGAAATAACCGTGGCGATAAGCATGGTCCATGAATATGGCGACCTTTGACGAAACTACGTTTCCCCCTATTGACTCTCCTCGGGTCGGCGCTAAGGTGGACTGCAAAGTCCGACCGCTACACGGCCTACTATGCAGTACTGCAAGCAGAAGCGTATGCTCTCCGACTCCAACATGAAGCACGTGCCACCAAACGAGCCAAAGAATGCGATCTCGTTGTGAGGGTGGCTCACGGAAACTCATCGCTGCCAGAGTTTCTGGACGCGTTTGAGAGCCAGGCAGATCTCTTTGACACTACACTCGGCAAAGTGCTCGTCAGGTGGTTTATCCCGCCACCTCAGAGCTCTCGGGACAATCGACACGATGTCATCATTGCTATCGGTCAAGGCCTCCGTGACAGTTTTATCCGAGTTTGTGCGTTCAACTAATATTTCTTCCTGACCTGATACTCATAGTTGCTGCAAGTTCGGACGCCCAATGTCCCGTATCCACCGCCCTCCTCACACCCTTCACGGCCTTCTTTTGATACGTTGGAGGATATGATCAAAGACTCGATGGGTGTCATCAACCAAGGTTATAACGCTTCCAGGAAAAAAAGTGAGTGCGCAACGTTGTTCATTTTGTTCCTGATGTTCGGTCGGGTGCTTGACCCGTGATGGCTACCATTGCGTGTATCCTATCATCGTGAAAAAAAATGTCTGGAGCCTGGGATATTCAAGGAAGCGTCCTTTGAGGTGGCTCACATTTCAATGAACCAACCACACAGAGCGTGGACCCTGCGGTCGACGGGGACAGCGTTGACGACGAAAGGTACGACGCAGTACCGTTTCATCAGTGGCCGCCCGGTGCTCCATTAGGCTCACTCTGCTGTTCAGACTCGTCCCGCTGTTTCTGCTATGACCATACCGAATTTTTAAAGCTTGTTGATACCTTCAAAGAATCAAGTGGTATCCACGAGGAACACCGACAAGGTATACCGCTCAAATACTTGGCAGTCGTTCCAGCTAACCACCTCTGCGAGCACACGATGCTTATCAGTCCCTTCACAGACCGAGTGGAGGACGCTCCGATGTCTGTCAAGTTCAATTCGCGATGCGAGAACACTCCGCCACCAGATCCTGGTTTACTTGGCTCTTCGCGCGGTCTGTGCTCGCATCGCACACATTTCCGGTGCTGCTGAATTTTTTGACCAGGTAGAGTGGAATGTGGAAGAAACAAGGGTCCTCGCTGTCTACTTGATCACCTCCTGTCCCGCTTTACTCCACGTCGTAATCCCTTCTCTGTAAAAAAAGGTTAGGGTCTGACCGGGGCCAACCATTGATTTGTGCAACTTTGTTATATTATAAAGGACAAACGTGTGGTACATGTTATAGTGATATAGCAAGAACGATGTCGATTCGACTCGAGCAACCCATGTATGTGTCTGCAAAAGTCCGCGGGGTGTGATGTAAATGCCTGACCTCGCGCGTTCCAACCGTATAAACTCCACCCTCAAGAGGGCGAGCATCGATGCCAACGTTAGCCGGCCATGTCTCACCCGATGTCGAGTTTCATGCGAGATTGTCGAAGGGCTGCAGAACCAAAGAGAGCGTCTGGTGTACAGACTTGTTTGCATTCCAGCAGGGACGACAATGAAAACAAGTGATCGATGGTGCAAGTAAGACGTGTGGTGACGTGCGGAGAAAGTCGAGCACTCGAGCGCTGATAGGAACCTTGGTCAGCGTCCTGTGGCGGCACTGTCTTGCTCGTAGGGCCCAGGACTGGCTGGATCAGTCGCCGAACGTGCCTACCAGTGTACCAAACTCGGAACCTGGCCTAATCATTACGCTGCAAGACACATCAAGATAGAACGTCATAAACTGGGTGCGTGGGGAAACCACGCCCTGACTCCAGGCCATCGAATACGGCCCTTACTCAAACTTGTCACGTCCTCTGAAACGAGAGTAATGTTTGCTCACCTAGAGTGAGATGGGGAAGACACGCAACGAGAGTCGGTCCGAGGAAGGCGGGAGTTATACGTAACTTGTGGGTTTCGAGTGGACTGAGCTGAAAGAACGTGCGAACGGAAACGGCACGGAACGGAGGACGAGGGTACTACGCCCGCCTGAACGAACCTGGTTTATACTCGGATTATACATACGATGAGCCTCACAGAACCAACTAACTCATAGTCGAGAAAGGGAACGTTCGATGACAAGAGCGGTGGAGATGGCGACTCACCAAAACATGAGAGATTGCTTGAGCTCCTGGAAGTGGTTAGGCTAGTGACCGACAAGCAGGAATGACGCAGTACAACCATCCAAATAGGGGATCCTCTGGCCAGCCAACGGATATGTCGGCTGGTCATGTCGAGCCAGAACTTGGCAACACCGCTTGGATGACAGGAAGGCCGCGCGGCGCGCAACACAAAACGAGCAGCGCTGTGCGCAGGGCCAGGTACCCCAGGTGTGAGTGAGACAGACTCAGCTGCAACGGGTCAGTCATGGAACAGGGTCGGGGAGTGTGGGGAGCATCCTTGGCAGTGCATGCCGTGGAGGTGTGTTGAAGCAGGACTCCCAAGGTGCCACAGGCCGTGGAGAAGAGTGAGAGGGAGCCAGGCTGCGGCATGGAGCAGGAGTCGCTCGCTCACCGCCCGTCGTCGATGTCGAGCGGGGAGGATGACTGCAAGTGCGCCGGCGCACGTGCGCAACCGGTGGAACGTGCGAGCGACCCTTTGCAGGCAACCGCGGCCGACACTCCGGCGAGCTGTCCATGGCTGGACATCTGTCACGTTCGTCGCTCTCGGGCAAGCAGCTGACTGGGAGGGGAATTAAATACCACTAACATTGCTTCCAGTTGGCAAGTCGCTGTAAAGGTACAGTCGGGTTGATCAATCGTTATCTCACTAGCCGAAGTTCAGCTTCTCAGGGCAGAAACGTGCCCATTTACTTTTTCGTCCATGGCGCCCCGTCGTTGGCTCGCTTCCCGTGTGCTCTTAAAGTGCGACGACCTGTTACAGCTTATCACGTCGCCGCCACTTTCCTCCTGCGATGATCACCTTCCTCTCCAACATGTCGGGCCTGGCGACCTCGACGGCCTTCTGGGTTTCCTTTCTTCTCCTGGCCGTCTCGTACCTCGTCCTTGCCCCCCGCTGCACGACCGTCAAGCAACGATCATGGGTCCTCACATGTCTCAGCAGCGCCGCCATGTCCCTCTTCAGTCTTCCCCTGGTCGTGCAATATGCACTTGTCAAAGGGCAACTGAAGTATCTGACCGTCCCTCCCGTTGTTACCGACAGTGTCGGCAGATTTTTCCAAGCCTATCTCGTCGTGTTGGTTCCATCAGTGCTCCGTTTGTTTCAGTGTAACCAACCTATCCTAGTGACTTGACAATGGGAATGCTGTTCTATCGCAGCAAGGTCAACCTTCTCACTGGCTGGATACACCACTCGGTCTATGTCTTCATCGTCGAATATGCCATACAAGGATACTGGTGTCACATCTTTTGTTTGTGCGGTGTCATGGAGGCGAGTGTAGCCTGCGCGCCGTTCAACGCCTAGTTTTCTGACGATCGTCCGACCTAGATTCCGACGTTCATTCTTGCGTTGGGAAGCATCGTGCCACGTCTGCGTTCGGACGTCTTGTTTGCACTTTGCTTCTTTGCGACGCGTATTGCTCTTCACCTCGCTCTTGGCATCTCCCTTGTCCTCCAACGGCACGAGGTCACCAGCGGATCGTTTGGCCCAGCGATCATCATGGCGTGCATATTCCCCCTTCACGCCCATTGGTTCACAGGATGTATCAAGGGCTTCATCAAGCGAGCGGAGACCGTGAAGAAATCCGTTCCTCCCACGAAGCTCCCCGTCAACACTGTCTCCCCACCAGGTGCGTCGTTTTCTGGACTGTTCTCACGACTGCGTAGTGATCGTCGTGCTCTCAGAACGTCCGATCACTCCGAGCATATCTGGACCTGTCTCGCTCTATGCCTCTCGTGCCTCCCTGGCCCGGCGCCGTACTGCTCTTCGTATGGCAGTGAGAGCGAGGTGGGACCAATTCAAGCTTTGGAGAGCGAGTGGTCGGTTCAGTGAGATGCAGCGTCGAGTCCGGGCAGCCCTTCCAGGTAGGGAACGTGTCTACCAGTACGTCGGGCTGGATAGACACGAGGACGGTGTCCCCTCCGAGCAGGGTCTAGAGCTCATCCGAGGGGACGTATCGTCATGACCCGCTTTCTCTTAACGACTGTCATTTCTCGTTCACGACACTTTGCTCCGTCGACGATTCACACAAGTTGTTCATATAGCGCCTTCTTTTACACGATCACGAGAGTTCTAGCGTATATACCCTTTCCTCCCTCCCGCTCCCGCTTTGCTTGAAATTATGGCCAACGACGTCTGCTTTATCTTGTACACGTATTTCTACGATGTGGGTAATGGGAGAGAACACGCTCTGGGGTTGTACTGTAGTCAACTAGTCACGAACGGGGACGTGCTTGAGAAGGGATGTTTGGGGGGGGGAAGGCTGTGTCTAATAATCACCCCAACATGTTTTTTTTTTTTGACGAAGGCCCCCATGTGCATGGCTGTGCATACTTATCCGCCTATAGGACGTCGTCGATAGCGGCGATACACACCATCCGCGGGGTTAACGACACGGCCAGAATCTGTGCAGTCAAGCTGTCAGAGGAGGGGAGAGCACAGGGACATGGTCGCACAGTGCCGCAGGGGGGCACGAGAGGTGTGCATCAGACTCGCAAGGACCGCGCACACTCGCGATGGGACCCTCGGAGGAAGTCGAGACGGCCTGGCAGGGTCCCCCAAGTGCGGGAAACGAAGGTCCAGCATCCGTCCATTCTAGCATCCTGATATGGCATTCATCAACAGACGACTCGTCGCCGTTACAACTCTGCGGAAATCATGGCGACATCGTCTAAGCATATGCATACATCATGCGTAGTCTACAAACGACTGCAGCTTCTTCGCGGTTCTAGGTGGGAACTTGAACGCGACCAACTTCTCTCCAAACGTCCGCGTGATGTCTGCAACGCCCGACTTGAGTGCTACGCGCGCAAAGATCCACACATCAACCGTGTATACGACGGTGCGAGCCGAAGAGAACGCACCATCGGCGACAATGCCGATCGCTTCCGTCGCTCTCGCTACCTCTACCCGCGTGCATTCCTTCGCCTTTAGAACCTCGACGTCCCCTTGGGCGATCTCGTCAGGTGTGGGAGGGACATAGAGCTTGGTCACCTCGACGTGATACTCTTCTAGAGCAGTTAGAAATGACAAGAAAGCCTCCAGGATGCGCGGAATGTCTCGTTGGACCACACCATATCGGTCCTCGGTCAGCGAAGCGCAGACAAGACCAGCAAGCACTAAAGGGAATTAGCATAACCACCACAGTCGTGTGCCTCTCCTCAGGCGCACCTTCGACGATGAGCGCATCAAGGTCACGGTTCGGGAGACACTTTTCAGTGATTTTGTTGACGCGGTCCCTGCTCCACCATGCGTCCCACTGTGCAACCACCTCCAGATACCAAGCCGGCGAATGCTTGAGAACCAAACTCCGAAAATGAGCTTTCGCATGCGAGACATATGTTCCAATTACATCTGGTGGGCAAGCCGCATCAGCAATTGTGGCCGACGCAGGTGGAGCAGCAACAGGCGGAGAGGATGTCGATCGAAAGAGTTCGGGAATGGGTGCTTCTCCCACTCGAGCCGCCACCTCGGAGGCGACTACATCAACAGCCCTGGAATGGTCCGAATCGGACGCAAACGTATCCAAAACCCTAGAAATAGGAGACTGGTGTGGTGCCTTGTAGATCACCTTCCGTAGTAGCGGCGTCGAAGGTGGCTGTACAGCCTTCGTAGGAGCAGCAGGCGCGGGTGTATTGGCAGGCGCAGGAGTACCTCTGCGAAGGAATGTTTGATAGTCATCGCCTAAACGCAAGAGCGATCCGCGTGCCAAAGTACTCCACAGACTTGGACTGAATTTCTGATCAGAGAACAATGCTGTTCGACGGGAGGCGCCAGCAGGTCGGTCATCTAGCGCTACGTCACGTAACTCGGCATAGGCAAAATAAAGGTAGAGCGGATTGGTGGACGTGACGGCCGAGACGAGCGTCACATTCGGGTCTGCGGTGGCGGAAGCGACTTTGATGGGCTAGCGCAGGTTTCAACAGGAGAAGACGTGGCAGATGGCGGCGTACCTGCGAAATGTAAACATCGAACAGGGATTCTGCGAATTCCCAGTTGGCCAGCATGGACAGTCCCAAGGTGAACGCCCGCGACTCGAGGGACAAGTGTCGGAGGGGCAACGTCAACGTCCAAGGACCTCTGACAAAGTGGCCAATAAATGGCTTGAAAAGGGATCGCACGAGGGGTATCCTCAGAAGCAATGGCAAGAGGACCATCCGTGCGAATCCAAAGGCAGCATTGTACGCTGCAAACGATGAAAACGTGAAGAGAGCACTTGCAAGCAGAAGCATGACAAGATTTCTTGGTATAAAAGGCTACACATTTCACGTCATCAAGAATGAACGATGCTTCAACGACAGAAAGGCGCACTGCATTCGAGGACGGGGACGCCCTCGCCCAGCGGAAGACGAAACGCTCGAGCATTATATCCCGGAGTGCAAAACTGATCGACAGCCACACCTGCGCCAATACAAGGAAGATGAGTCGACCGTTGAGGTAATAGGGATGTTTTCTGTGCAAGGTCACAGGCCGTGGTATTTGAGCAGTGCAGCATAACACGTACTTTGATTTAATAAAGATGCTTGGACGCAAGTCTTCGCTCTTCGACCATATACGCATGAATTCGAGCGTCAAGAGCAGGAGTGAGGACGTGATATAAATTACGATCCATCGACGTGTCGTTGGCTTCGCAAGCGCAGATACCACAGTTTTCGACGGAGAAGGTAATGGTTCTGGTGTGGCTGCAGAGAGAGTTTAGCAGACGCGGCTAACCGGTGCTGATGGCCCACGCACGCATCAAAAAGACCTTTCGTACCAGGATGACGGGCAGCACGCCGACGAGCCACGTTAGAAATGCATTGACCCATGTGCTAGGTCGAAACAGTCGTAAAAGTAAGCTTGCATCCTCTCCGCTGGCCAGAAACACGGCGGAGGCGAGGGAAAACGCGGCAGAGTAGGCAAATATGTTGTAAAGGAGTCGATGGTTCAATACGGATTTCACCAAAGGCTCGAATGTCTGTGTCGCTGGAGGTACGTTGGTCGAGGGACGCGGCCTGAACGTTGTACTGGCAGTCGTCTTCGCCAATCCATTAGCAGTGGTAGACATGGTTCGACGAGCCACCAACTCAAAGGCCGCCTTACACTTGACTCGGGAAATGCCGAGCAGAGGGTGCGTCGGTTCCTTCGTGGCAAGCACACAGATTGTACCATATCCAAGAATCCGTAATGACTGAACTCCCGGAAGGGCAAGCCGCAAGTCTGAGTAAACGGGAATGTCCTTCTTTCCCCGGGTATATCTGGACCAATTCCCTGACGCGTCTTCTTATTCCGCCCCACTCATCACTATAGTCGTCTCCAGTGAGGTCACTGTCATCCTTCTGCCCGTCCTCTCGACCCACATCCAACAGACGGCAGTCGCGCGTTGAGTGCATGCACTACACATGAGACATCGCCAATAGATCCTCGTGACAACAAAACGGCATAGGAAGCGCTATAGGGACGATGCTGTCAGTGGGGACCGGGTACGTCTGAAGAATGACAGCAACGCGTAGCGGCGGGGTGACGTCGATGGGGTGGAGGACAACGAGACAGTGTTCGAGCGTGGTCGTACGTCGGTGTTCTGAAGAGACTTCATTGCGTTTACACCTATGGATCACGGGCTTACTGGAGGTACTGTTAGCGACATTATCGAGAGTTTTAAAAGCAATGCCCAATCAAATTGCTGGTCTCTCTGAACCCATACTGTCTCTGGGTTCCGTGTCCACTAAAGTCAAGTATCAACCCGTCGTCGATCATCAGGTCGTTATTGTCGCCTCGACTGAAGAACGACGAAACACGACTAACTCAGCCTGGATAAACATTCAGACCTTATCACGATGGGGACCCTTTCGACACATTCGCCCACTACGTGCTTCTAAAAGTGATCTGGAACGAAGAGGCTTGGTTCGCGCTCGATTGATGTGTGGCTCAGCGGGGCTGTGCATGTACATCGTAGGCCATTGGTGGGCGCACTGCTCTCTCTTACTTAACTAAATGTACTTTTATGACGCAAATGAAGGCGAGACATTATAAAGCATTGCGGTAAACACTGATCTCAGGTCGCTCAAATCCCACCTGCTGCAGCGCTCTCCAAGTCTTACAGGATCATGTTGACATTGCACAATCTCATATTGGGGCTTCTTGTGCTGGTGAACAGTTACTTGTTCCTTTGGAGGGCTGGATATACCTTTCATACTACCAGGACGTCGTCAAACAGCGCAAGTGAGTTGAACTCGCGCTTTACAGAGCGGTCATGGTTAATCGGTTTCAGGTGGTGTCGGACGAGATTATCCCATCATGCTTGACGTTGGAGAGCTCGATCTCGTCGCGATGACCCTACACGAGTCCGTCCGATTTGCTCTCGGGGATGGCGGCGACGAAGCCGTTGACAAGACTTGGGGAACGTTGTTCGCTAACCCACCCGGCCTCGGGCGCGTACATCTCGGGAAGAACGATCGCATTCTCGCCACGACGTTCGTGCATCAACTGCACTGCGTACGAGAGCTCGCACGTGCATTCCACCATCCACGATCGAATCTCGTTTCAACTGGACACCAACACCACTGTTTGAACTATCTACGCCAGACGCTGCTGTGCGATGCGGCGGACACGTTGGAGGAGGGGGATTTCATGCAGAGGAACTTTGAGGTCGACAGGGTTGGCGGCACGGCCGTGTGCTGGGATTGGGAAAAGGTGTACGACGCCATGGCTGGGAATCATCGGGAGTGGAAAGAGCGCAAGGCAAAGGGCTGGTCGCACGAGTCGTCATAGATTTCCAAGACATTGAAGAATTGCGATTTGTTCCCGGTCAAGTTGTATCGATTTCAAAGCACACATACTATATGGACTACTCGGGCATAACACCAACTCGGCATATCGAGACATCACTATCAGACCAACGCAGCAGCAACTTGGATTGTACCCCCGACACCATGTCAATCCACGACAAGTTTGATCGTTCTTCTAGGGAATCGGTGATCAAAGTAAATGGAGGTGGCTGTTTTCCACTCGACTTCATCACCTCTAACGCTTTCAAAGCCAGTAATCAGGGGACTCGAGACCGTCGGCTGCTGGTGTAGAGGCTAAGTCTAGTGGAAAATAGCCTTTGCACGCTACTTACATTCAAGCTCTGGAGTGGTCTGCGCGACACTGGGGTCATTTGGAACAGCAGTGGCGACAACAAGCCGCGAGGCAATTATCAGGACCATTGCCATGGCGCGAGAGAGTAGGGTGAGTTGCATGTCTACAAGAGTACTGAAGGAGGTTATGGTGCTGATTTCCAGGACATTATGCAATTCCGAGATTTATACTTCGGGATTGCTATGTCTCACCTCTCGTGTGCGGAAATCGTGTCGGCGTGCAATTGCCTGCGAGCATGTGTACATTCGGTTCAACTCAATCTATTTTGGCTCGGCGCTCTGTGACACAGCTGCCCGACTATCAGCAGGGTAGAGAATGTCGCACAGATATATCGATCTACGTGATTTCAGGTACCATACAGTCGCTTCGTGGCGTCCAAACTCAGGTTGCGACGAGACCCTACAATGTGCCTGAGTCACGTAGAAATGATTATGACACAATGCTGGTCTAACTTGCTGTGTCATGGCTCCTACTGAAGCACCTAACCCAAGAAAACCAAAATCGTCTGACACGTCACTTGCTGACCATCTCAAATGGAGTTAAGAAATTGTTGCGAGTGATACATATGTTTGACTTCCAGAGTATATTCACCGCCGCCACTGAGCTGTGTTTTGATGCGCCGACAGTGAATCTGCACCGCGGTATATAATGGTCCATGTGGACTCAACAGCTATGTAAATCCCTTTTGAGCTACATAGCATGGCCTACTATGCTGGCACGTGACTAGATTGGCGACGTCCGCACACTCTCCATTTCATTATCAGACCAGGACCCTGAAACTGTTTTTGTTTGACCTGAGCGCATGGTGAAATAATTTCACAATCGAGTCTTCGCCTCACGGGTTCGGGCAGAAGGTGTTACCACCAATTTATCTTGATTACCGAGCTCCTTCCCAATTCAAGTTAGCATTGGCTACAATGGAAAGCACGAGGCGAATTTTCGCCTCGCTCGGGTTTGACAATGAATTGTCCTTAGAATAACATTCCAAGTTTTTTGCTGTAATGAGGAAATACGTGGTACAAACGATCATACAACCAAGTGTAATTGGTCACGAGTCATGGCAGGTTAGAAATCTACGTATTTCCTGTACTCGGCTTGGCTAAGTCAACGAGTGTATGGCATCTCTACCCGCGGAGCGCAGAAAAAGCCATCTGGTTCTGCTCCGCTGCTGCGTACACGGCTTCCCAGTTCCTACAAACGGTTTCGTATTCTTTCTCTGATAATGCTTTGGCGTTCATGACGGACTCCAGACGAAGGTTTGGACGGCACAGAATTGTCTGGCGCAAATAATTTAAGCAGTGACTCACTAACAACGTCGGTGTCGCGGTGGAATTGGAAGGAATATCGATGAGACCTGCGTGGATGATTCCCAGACACTTCATCTGGTGAAGGAGCGTTGGGGTGTAGACTTTGGGCGGAGAGCCCAGGTGGACTATATGTCCGCCCGCCGGGAGGAGGGCTGCGAACTCTTCAGCCCCGGTAGGCCTTAAGTTATATCGATGCGTGTTATGGATGATCATGGCGACCGGGTCACTTGGTGTGATCTCAAACGTGAGTGGAGCTGCATGCATGAAGTAGTAAGAACACATGCAACGCGTGTCTCAAACCTGGAAGTACTTACACGAGCTCTGATTAGGTTGCACTTTGAATAACAAAAATGTGACTCCAAAAGCAATGATCGCTGTGGAGCACAGAAGGGACTTCAAAGCTGTTGAGTGCATGTGTCAGGAAATTGCATGAACGAGGGTTAGCCAACGGTGTATCGGGCTATTCGCAAGACGTGGGGTGGTGGAATTGCCGAACCATGGGCGCCATGCGCCGTGATCGATTGATCGGTCAAAGTCTTGTATGTTCTATTGGAAGAAATTTTCACTGG
>JBBPUK010000207.1:0-38297 GCA_038094635.1 Tylopilus cervinicoccineus
TCCCGTAGTCGACACCTCAGTCCGTCTGCCCTGCGCACGACTGAGGTGAGCTAAGCCACAAGTACTGTACAGAACGTTCACTTACCTCGTACATAGCATTCTCTGTCTAGGTGAATACAGTCAGTCCGTCTGCCCTGCGCACGACTGAGCATTCTCTGTCTAGTCTGATACCACACTTATTCTCATATCTCACTGCATTGAATATTTCCAAGTCAGTAACTTATATAAGATTGCTTATGTAGTCTACTTCTGCTCCCCAGACTTTGTGCTTGAAAGAAAGGCAAGCAAATATACAAATTTGTAACTTTATTATATTTTTTGTTCTATCTGTTCTTCTTCTGCCATGACTGAGCTCTTCAAGGGCATGATCTTGGATACAGCCATGTTGGCTAATGACCTCATATCAGCCACCCTGGCTAATCCCACATCAACTAATTTAGGGGCATTACATCTTATAAAATCAATCCCCTTAGCAAAAGAAATTGGATGGCATGGAGAATTTGCATGACAAATATATTAACTATACAAGATGTATATCAATATGTGACCATGCCAATTCCAAAACCTAGTAAGACAGAGGTTGATACTATTGCTAAGTGGAAGAAATGAGATGATAAGGCAAAAATGCTCATATGTAATAGTGTGGGAGATGATCAAATGATACATCTAGCTGAACCAAGACATCAGCTGATATGTGGAAAGCACTTTGGGCTGTAAATGAGGTAAAGGGCAGGCAGACCATTATGATGCTAAAGCATGCTATGTTCACTAAGAGAGCTAAAAATGACTCTGAGATCCTGAATCACCTTGTTGAGATGAAGCACATCTGCTCTACATTACATGAAATGAGGAAGCATGTTCCAGAAACTGAATTTCAAGATGTCATTATGGCATCTTTACCAGAGTCTTGGACCAGATGGGTATTGTTACAATGTGATGGCATCTTAATGCAAATGCACTAAAACTTCTAGACACAATGGCAACTGTCTCTGATGATAGGTGGCTCCTCTGAGCAGACCTGGACCCATGGATAGCGATGCAGTTAGCATGACTTCTGGATGGCAACTCTTTCTAGTTGTGTAGATGCTAGCTTCAGCACTCCTATGTGTGGATGACCTAGCAGCAGTGTATATGATGCAGCCCTTCCTATAGGTGATCAGCAACAGTGAACTATGATCACTAGAACAGTCCCTTTTACTGAGAGGGAAGAACTCCTAATAAGAATGTTGCAGTTCAAAGATAGAGGTTACTCAGAAGGTGGGTAAGATGACTGGCCATTCTGAGGAGGAGTTCTAGTACATAGATTGCATAGAACAAGCTAGGGTACTGCTATAGCTAAAGAGCCCTATTTATAGAGAGGACTCTCAGTGCATGGACCAAGTAACTATAGAAGGGAACTGCTAAGTAAAGAATAAAGGTTACCAGTGGCCTGAAGATATATCTGAAATAGGAAAGGCCACTGGTACTATAGTATAAGAATAAGTCCAGAACTGGAGGGTTGTAGTTCCCCTAACTATATTGGAAGGTAGGTGATAAAAGGGTGAAGGGAGAATACCTAGATTTAGAAAGGCATAGCAGTTTGTAGATAAAAGGGATGGCATGTTCCATCAATAGAAGATGCAATACTGAGAAAGAACCAAGGAATAAGTAGTAAAAGGAAAAGTGAGTATGTAAAGAGGTGTGTGAGTGAGATCACCAGTGACATATAACAGGTATCAACCTATTCTGGGACTTGGACTGATGCCAGTATCTCAGATACATCCCAAATTAATTTATAGAAGCTACTTGCACTCATCAAAGATGAATATAAGAGGTGAATGGGAGTGACAAGTGAGACTCAGTTACATGAAAATAATGTAACTACTAGTGAACAGGCATGCTATTCCAATAGCTATAGCAAACAACAGAGGCTTAACCCTACCAGTGTCTGCAATATATATGATAAAAGGGGACATCTCAGGAAAGATTGCTGATGGTGTGGACAGCCAAAATATAGGAATTGCCAGAGGTTCAGGCATGTAACAAATAATTGTTTTGCATCCAGCAGCTCTAAATATGATGAATGAAAGAGGCAGAGAACAGAGAAACAGAAAAAGAAAAAGAAAAAGAACAGAAATGCTAATGTGTATTTTGCTGATGATTCTATTATTGAAATGGCCTTTATAGCTACAGAAGATGTATGTATGGGTGATGATAATACAAGCCATGTTCTCCTTTACATATGAATCACTAGTACTGGTGCCACTGTGCATATTACAAATAACTGAGATATATTTACTGATTTCATAAATGTCAATAAAAAGATTATCAGAATCAGAAGCTCATTTGTATCTGCACAAGGAAAAGGAACAATGAGACTATGTTTTCATATTAATAATAAAAATTCATCTATACTAACACTATATGATGTACTATATGCTTTCTCAATAAAAACTAATCTACTATCTATTGGAAGACTCAATGAGGTAGGTGGCTGTGCCATCACAGGTGGTGGGAAAATTTGGCTACTTACCCAAGATGAAAAAGTATTGATACAACCCTAAAACCAGAAGGCATCTCACTTATGAGTAAGCTTGGTAGGTTCATAGGTTGCATGAGGTGTGAAGTGTGAGGTAAGAGAGAGGGGCTTGTAAAGGTGCTCTTTATCCCTTGCTGAGACTAGCAGTAGAGGGGGAAAACATCAAGAGAACAAGCTGAGGACTTCAGCATTGCTCTTTAGCCTATATATACTATTGTACAGTACAGCCACTGGTGCACAGACCATGTATCTAACTATGGTAATTGTCTGGCTATGGTCAAACCCTTTGCCCTGATCAATGCCTCATGGTGATGGCAATTAGCAATCCTATGCTGCCATAGCAGTGATTAACTGCCACCTCCTATGTGGCATCTTCTATCAAAGAAGGGAAGAGAAGCACCCAGAAAGATCTGGATATGCAGAAATTAAAGAACACTAGGTCAGGGCATAAATGAAGAGTGGAATTTAGAGGGACCCAGTCAGGAAACTAGTTCCTGTGCCTTAGGAGCACAATAGATTCTGGAACCTACTGCCAAGGGTGACAGATGATGTTATAGAGCATACTTTGTTACCTGTGCACTGTCTAGATGGTCTTTGGACTCTTTAATATCTAGCATCTCCTGGTATCATCACATAACTTGTCATGTGGACTGTAAATGAAGTAAATGCATCCATGTATAAAAAAAAAAAGAGGTAAAGAAATGAAAAATATATATGTTACCTTGGGCAGCTAGTGTCTATGTGACATGACTGTAACAAGTATTAGCCAAAAGATGAAAAGTCTGATCAATATATCATATCAATTTAGAGGCAATCATACCTGACACATTGAATATCACTCAGATAGTAGATAGTTGGTCTACTTGGCATAAAAGATATGGCCATGTGAGTATTAATGGCCTAAAAATTTTATTAAAGAAAAATCTCATCAATGGATTAAATGTTGATGAGCAATCACCTGAGCTTGATTGTGAGGCATATATATAGGCCAAACAAATACATAATCCTTTCCTGAAGGAAGTGAGTGATTGAGCCACATAATCAGATGAGCTTATATATACTGATGTGTGGGGACTGACTTACACTAAGGGAATAGGGGGAGCAAAATATTATATTACCTTTATAGATGATTATACATGATGATGTACTGTATTATTTGTGAAGAGTAAAGATGAAACCACTACAAAGATACAAAATTATTTAACACATATCAAGATGCAATGGAAAATTAAACCCCAGCATCTTTGAGCCAATAATGGCACTGAATATGTCAATTAATTATTATTGATATGGTGCTGTGATCATGGAATCAAGGTCAAATTAACTACATCATACTCACCATCACAAAATGGTGTTACTGAGCACTTTAATCATACCTTATTAGATCTCATATGTGCAATGATAATAGTATGATCTATCCCTCAATACCTGTGATCTGAGGTAGTGATATACACAGCTTATCTGTGTAATCAATCATATACTTGTGTGATTACTGATTTGACACCTAAACAATGGTGGTTGAATAATAAACCAAATATATCCCATTTATAAGAACTTGGATGCCCAGTCTGGATCTTAAATAAAGGACCTGAAAGGTCCAAGCTGGATCCAAGGAGCATCAAATATATTTTTATGGATTATCAAGACAGGCCAAAAGTTATGATGTGTGAGTGTGACAACTCAAAATCTCTTAAAATTATTGGTTTATTAACCAAACCAATGACATCACCACCTCAATCACACCTAAGATGCAGCACAAGGGGGGGTCAGACAGTAGTAACATACTACACTCAGATAAGAATAATACAAATATACAACAGCACACTACTAATAAAGTACAGAGACCTAATTTAAAGAGATCTAGAGAGTCTGAACCCTCTAGATGAAGTACTAGGCCAAAGGTAATTCATGACTATAATAAACTAAATGACTCATTTTCTAATTGGAAAGAAGTACCTGATGATGTCAATGACAAAAATGACTATATGTCATCAGCCAAGGCAGTTTATACAGCATTTACCAAAACTAATCTAGGAAGGGGTGATTCTAAATCACTGAAGGAAGTGAAGGAATCACCTGAATGGTCTAAGTGGAAGAAAGCCATCAAGACCAAGCTAAAACAACTAAAAGATATGGGCACTTGGGAACTAGTAGATCCACCCAAAGACTGATCACCCATTAGTAATAAATGGGTATTTATTAAGAAGCTTGGCAAAAACAGCAAGCTACTAAAATACAAAGTGAGATTAGTAGCTAAAGGGTTCACACAAAGACCAGGCATGGATTATAATGAAACATATTCTCCAGTAGCATAACTAGAAACTATAAGAACTATACTTGCACTGGCTGTATAAAATCACTGGGAAATACAACAAATGGATGTAAAGGGAGCTTATCTTAATGGCACTCTAAAAGAGAAAATATATATGAGACAATCTGAAGGATACAATGACAATATTCAATGGTTATGTCATTTAATAAAAACATTATATGGACTTAAACAATCCAGATGAGAATGGAATAAAGAGCTAGATAAATAGCTTGAAAAACAAGGATTTACACAATTATTATCAGATTCCTGTGTCTACATCAGATGGAAGAATGGTAATATAGAAATCATCACCATATGGGTTGATGATCTATTACTATTTGCTAATGTAGCCAATGTCATGATTCAGCTAAAAATGGAGTTATAAACTCTATTTGAAGTAACTGATATGGGTAAGCCATCTAAGATAGTAGGCATAGATATAGAATGTGATTAAGTTAAAAAGACTCTGAAGATCACACAAAAACAATATATTAATTCTATTCTATAGAAATATGGAATGGATTAAGCAAATAGTGTCGGGATATCTATGGATCCCCATACAAAACTGGAACCCAAAATCGAGCCAAGCTCCAGAGAGAGTAATACTTATGCATCACTTATCAGGTCACTAATGTATGCACCTCTACTCTATAGTATATAAACTGTACTTTAGCTGATATACACCTCAGTTCGAATATCAACTTAGTCTCCACTCCTGATCCCCTCCACTTGAGTCTTGATGACTCTTCTCTAACCTCTGCTCAACTTTCACCATCTTTGGTGATTAAGTCCTTGACCTTTGAACCTCTGAAATCCAGAACACAGGAATGACAAGGGCACAGCACATAAGCTAAAGCCAAGTCCCATTTGACCACACTCCAGACCTTTGAAGTTATACCCAGAGTAGACTGAACTTAACAGTGTCCAAGTAATAATAAAAAATTTTGTGTTGGTCTATCAGATTCCATACTGGCTGAGTATTTTATTGCTAAATCTCATGTGCCAGTAAGATATCATAGTACTCTTTTTACTATAGCCCAATGATTTAAATCTGGGTTTGCAGTGAATAAGGCCAGCTGATTTACTGTATATACTATATCAGGTCATGTGGCTACAGCTGGATTGATAAGGAGTTACTGTGAATGAGTAAATCCTGAGTAAGATGAAGGAGGGAAAAGGCAGAAGCCATAGCTATGCCAATGAGTAAGACGAAGAGGAAAGGAAATGGAAAGCCAGAGCTGGGCTGGTACTGGCTCAGAAGTAGTACTAAGCCAAGATCATGATCTAAAGAGAATAAGAAAAGACATAAGGGAAACAGAGAAGATATCATATATAGGAGGAGTGGAGGAGTGGAGGAGTGGAGTTGGATATGTAGGATATGACAGTATCCCTCTCTTAGGCCTGAGAATACTGTGGCATAAGTTAGAGTTCAGTTCAGAGTGCAAAATGTGGCATGACTTTAAAATCCTATGCAATGCATGTTGTTACATGTTGATCAGTGGATATCCCCCTATACACTTTTCTCTTCTATTCTGCAATGTTACTACTTATATCTTGATCCCTTCTTAGCATTGCATCTTTCATCGATGGACTACACCGTCCTCTTCCTCTTCCATAAACACAATGCCCTCTGCAACCAGGGTATTCCCCAATTCTACCTCTTACTACTCATCTTCCAGTACAGTCAGGGAACTTACAACATGTTCCTCCTTTCCTAGTAGAACCCCTATAATTATTAGAAGTGGGTTCTTATTGCCTCACTGTGTGGTGAAGTCTATTCTTGTACTTTACTGCCAGTGGCCTTTCCTCTTTTCAATATATCTTCAGGCCACTGGTAATGCATTACCTTTACCTAGTAATTTCCCTTTCTTAATACTTGGTCTATATATGGAGAGTCCACCCTATAAATAGGGCTCTCTAGCTGTAGTAGTACTTTAGCTTGTTCTACACAATCTACATGCTAGAACTCCTCCTCAGAGCAGCCGATTGACTTATCCGCTGTCTGAGTATTCTCTATCTTTAATACCTCAATGATCCTCATTAGGAGTTCTTCTCTCTCAGTCAAAGGGACTATTCTTGCAATCTTACTTCACTGTTGCTAAGAGTTTACAGGAGGGCTGCATGCTGTATATACTGCTGCTAGGTCGTCTGCATACAGGAGTGCCAAGGCTAGTACCTATGTGACTAGTAAGAGTCTCCATTCAGAAGCTATGCTGACTATGTTGCTATTCATGAATCCAGGTCTGCTCAGAGGAGCCACCTATCATCAGAGATAGTTGCTATTCTGTCTAGTTGTTTTAGTGCATTTGCATTAGGTGCCATCACACCATAATAAAAGAACAAGCTTGTCAAGTTATCCCCTGCTCTTCAGCAGAAGGGACCCCCACCATCTCCACTCTGTCGTACTGTTCCCCATCAAACCCCTCAGACTCTGAGTCAGATACACCATCCAGACTGGTTTATAGCCCTCCTTCAAGTTCTCAGATCCCACAATACCCTCAAACTCCTATTGGATATTCTTCCTTGTCCAGGAACCCACTATTACAAGCTCTGATACCCATTCCAGCCACAACAGTACCACCAGTAGTCGCTCACCCTAGGATTACTCCACCACCTTGAGAACTCACACCACCAGGCCAACCTTCTATCCTTCCCAGACCAACCACAGATGATGACGACAATAAGATGCCTACCAAATTGAAAGGTGGATTATCAGAAGATTTCACAGAAGAGGCTGACAATGCCAACTGCTGGCTTTTAGCTATTAAGGCTTACTTGGAGATCAATGCACCAGTCTATATGATAGAGGCGTTTAAAATTATGTTGCTGCTTAACAAGATGAGCAAGGGGCATGTTACGGTCATGTCGCACTACAGGTATCATTTATTTTTCTTTTTTTTTCTTCCCTCTTCGCACCTGGACGCGTTTACTTCATTTGCAGGCCATGTGACTAGTCACGTGATGATGTCAGAAGAGCTAGGCATTAAAGAGTCCAAAGACCACCTAGACAGAGCACAGGTAACAAAGTACAGCCTTTGCTGTCACCTGTCACCCTTGGCAGTAGATTCCGGAATCTATTGCGCTTCTAATGCGTGGGAACTAGTTTCCTATTTGGGTTTATTTCATTTCCGCTCTTCATTTGCACCCTAACCCAGCGCCCTTTAATTTCTACTCATCTGGATCTTTCCAGATGCTTCTCTTCTCTTCTTTGATAGAAGATGCCACACAGGAGGTGGCAGTTAATCTCCACTGTGGCAGCACAGGATTGCTGATCGCCGTTGCCATGAGGCATAGATAAGGGTCAAGGGTTTGACCATAGTAGGAGATCTACCATATTAGGGTAGCTGGTCTGTGCCCAGGTGGCTGTACATTAGAATAGTATATAAAGGCCAGGGAGCAACGCTGAAGCCCTCAGCTTGTTCTCTTGGTGTTCTCCCCTCTACTAGCTAGCCTTAGCAAGGGATAACATAGGCACCTCCACAAGCCCATCTATCACTCCATTCACCACCACGACCTATGAATGCCCAAGCTTACCTTCAAGTGAGATGCTCTCTGGTTTAGGGTTGTATCAGGGCATGGTGCCCACTTTGCTGAGGCATGGTACAGGACCATGGCTGAGAACCCCACTACTCCCAAGACATTTGACAAAGTCTCAAAGGATTTCATCAAAACTTTTCTCCCCATAGATTTAAAACAGAAAGCTCACTACACGGTAGCCAAGCTTTGGCAGAATACAAGAAACGATCAAGGATTTTTGAAGTACATAGCCGACTTTCAGTTAGAAGCAGTCAAGACAGTGCTAGAAGATGCATCCCTGGTGCTTATAGACAAATTCACCTGAGGTCTAGATAAGGACCTCACACAGATGATACTCTCCATGGAGAAGGTACCTGAAATCCTTAGCACATGGGTACAAGCTGCTAGCAAGTTCCATGCTCAGAAGGAGTGACTCTGTTCTATTCACAACCAACAAAAAGGAGGAGCAGGTGCTTCATCATTCATCCACAGAGATCCGAATGCCATGGATATTGATGCAGTAAATCTGACTCTGGTACAATGTGCTGATCACATCAGAAAGGGGCTATGCTTCATTTGCCATCAGAAGGGGTGCTCAGCTCATAACCATCAGTGCCCAGGAACCAACACTATCTATAAACCCTGTCCTCCTACAGCCTCTACCCCTACTGTGGCTGCCATATCAAAGAATCTGTTCCACCCAGCCATGATCAGGGCTGTAGATACTACCGAAGAGACACCATCTCAGTCTGCACTTACTAAGTACCTCAATGCTCTCAGCACCATCAGAGAAATCTCCCAGACAGAAGTCTTGTGAGTTCTCAAGACCATATACAATGAAGAAGAAGTAGCTCAGATTAAAGGAGAAATAGCAGAGATCAAAGCAACCAATCTTGAGAATTTTTGATGCAGAAGGATGTCTCAATGTCTGCCCTTCCCTATACTGTTGTGACTGTAATTGTAGCTAATGCAAAGGCCCAATCTATGTGAATCTCTTTGACCATACAGTCAGACAAAACTGTCAAAACACATGCCCTAGTAGACTGTGGAGCCACAGGAAATTTCATTCATCTCTGAATGGTAATCCGAAATAAACTACCAACATGACAACTCAAGCAGAAGATGATAGCATGAAATGTAGACAGGATGGTGAACAACTCTGGATTGGTCCAGCTTGTGGCCTAACTATCTATCAAGATCGGAGACTGGGAAACTACCAAAGATTTCTTAGTACTCGGATGTGGAAAGGAAGAAATTATTCTAGGACTCCTCTGGCTAAAGAAAGTCAACCCAACTATAGATTGGAAAACAGGAACTATGCAGTTCTCCCCTCCAAGGCTGACAGAAGAAGATCTTCTCCCTCAACAATATATTCTCTGATTCCTTCACACCAATTCTAGCTCCCGATTGGAGTGGGAGTACATCAAATGATATCATCCCTCTATATACATCAATAAACTCACCATTGCTTTGGAAATAGCTCAAAAGACCCCAAAGACCAAAATCTCATTGCCAGCAGAATTTGGAGAATTTGCCACCATGTTCAGGAAACCTCCAAAAGGAGAACTACCACCAGCTTGACCCTTTGACCATGCCATAGACCTGAAAGAGGGATTTACCCCCAAAGTAGCTAAAGCATATCCATTGAACCCCAAAGAGATCAAAGCATGTCAAGAATTCATAGATAAACATCTGGCCTCCAGGAAGATCATAGCATCAAAGTCCCCACAAGCCACTCCCTTTTTCTTTGTGCCAAAGAAGGACGGATCACTGTAACCTTGTCAGGATTACCGATACCTCAATGCAAGCACAATTGGAAACACTTATCCCTTGCTACTGATCTCAGACCTTCTAGACTGCCTTAAGGGTTCAAAATACTTTACCAAATTTGACGTCAGATGGGGTTATAACAATATTCACATAAAATCTGAGAATCAATGGAAGGCCGCGTTCATCACTTCCTTCAGGCTTTTCCAACCCACCGTTATGTTCTTTAGACTAAGAAACTCACCAGCAACATTCCAAGCCTTTATGAACCACATTTTCCAAGACTACATAGCCGAAGGATGGGTCATCATCTATATGGACGACATCCTTATCCACTCAATCAATCTAGCAACCCACCATAAATGCACCAAGTTGGTATTGCAATATCTTGCCAAACAGAAACTCTACCTCAAATTATCCAAATGCTCTTTCGATGCTTCCAAAGTCAAATACTTAGGAATGGTTGTCAGTCACAACAGAGTTACAATGGACCCTGCCAAACTAGATGCTATCAAGAAATGGAATATTCCTACCAACATGAAGGGAGTACAAAGTTTTATTGGATTCTGCAATTTCTACAGAAAGTTCATCCCGAAATTTTCAGAAGTCATGTGTCCCCTTCTGGATTTAATCAAAAAGAACTCACCATGGAACTGGATGGTCAACTGTGAGTTCACATTCTGCCAGTTACAACAAATGTTTACCTCCACCCCAGTCCTCAGCATGCCAGATCCCTTCCAACCTTTCTTCCTCATGACTGACACATCCCTCATAGCCACAGAGGTGATACTCATGCAAAAAGATGTTAACAGGGACCTCCATCCTTGCGCTTACCTCTCAAAAATGCTTGGAGACACAGAATGAAACTATGACATCTATGACTGAGAACTTTTAGCTGTTATTTATGCCTTAGAAGAATGGTGACAGTATTTGATGGGAACAGGACACCCCATCACTGTCATCACAGATCATCAGAACCTTATGTATTTCAAACAACCCAGAAAACTGTCTTGTCACCATGCCAGATGGCAGGTATTTTTACAGGATTTCAACCTTCTATTTCTATATTTGCCAGCATCTCAACTCACCTCCACTGATGCCCTTTCAAGAATGAACTCTATTGATACTATGGATGACAACTCCAAGTTACAACTACTCCCAGGTGATCTATTTCTCAATACTATTGATTCCACCTTACTCGACAAAATCACATCCTCTTCAGCAGATGATCCAATTGTCCTCTCTGTGCTTCAAAAGCTGGATGGAGAGGGCACCCACTTTCATTGCTCCACTCCTGTAGACTGGAGATTTGAAGATGGAAGGCTCTTCTTCAAGAACCGCCTCTATATTCCCCCTGCTGAGCGCCATGACCTAGTCACTGATACGGCTGTGAGGCCGTATCTGCAAAGAACGACGGCTGCTATGGTCCGCGCTGGAAAGAAGCACAGCGCATGTCGGACTGGGCCACAGATCGCATGGAGATGAGGGTCTTAGGCGAATGTAAGAGCATGCCTGATCCATGAGGCCTTGGTAAGGGCGCAGGGCGCATTACTGTGGATAGAAGACCACAGCCAACGGCTAAGATCCGTTATGAAGGGGGGAGTCACAAGACGACAAGGGTCAAGAGTTCCCGGTAGCTAGAGTAGTTACCTAGGTCATGTGACGTATATACGCCAAGGTATATAAAGGCTGGAGCAGCTAGGGGAAACCCTAGTCTGTTCTCCTGAGGTTTTCCCCTCATCAGAGCATTGGGGCTCGTCCCCTCTTAGTGGTGACTCGCTGGCTACAAGACACCCTCGGTCAGCCTCCCACAAGACTCCCATACGTGTCTTCCCTCGGCGTTGTCCTTGGGTTGTTCTGGTGGTGGTCGTATCAGTCACTGCCCTCTATGAATCCTTTGCCGGAGGGCATGGTGGTATCCACCACACCCAGAACCTTGTTCAGAGGGACTTTTGGTGGCCTGGCCTCCTTTCGTTTGTCCAACAGTTTGTCACTGGTTATGCGACCTGTCAAGCCAACAAGGTGAATACCCACCTGATAGTAGCCCCATTGCAACCTATCCCTTCTTCCTCCCTATGCCCATTTTTCACCCTGTTGGTGGACCTTATCACCAGTTTGCCACCTGCAAAAGGCTTTGATTCAGTCATGGTCGTGGTTGACCATGGCCTTATGAAGGGGGTGATCTATACTTCTTGTCATTTCAGCATCTTTGCTGAAGGAGTAGCCCAACTTTTTCTCAAAAATATCTTCCTCAGAGTCAGCCTACATGACAAACTCATCTCTAACTGAGGCCCTCAGTTTGCCTCTGCATTTGCCAAAGAACTCGGCCGGTTACTTCAGTATGACATTACACTATCAACCGCTTATCACCCTCAAACAGATGGAGAAACTGAATAGGTAAACCAGGAGCTGGAAACGTATCTCTGCCTCTTCTGTAAAGGGATTCCCCAACAATGGGTAGACCTCCTTAAAATGGCTGAATTCCATCACAATTCTTCAGTACATTCCTCCACAAATAAAACTCCATTCCTCCTCCTCTTTGGATATGAACCACGCACCTATCCCCCCCTTGGAACCACTTTTCTCCCAGCTTTACAGATACAATTAGATAACATTGATTTCACATGAAGGAAAGCCCTGGCTGTGCATGAGAAGACTCAACACCTCATGAAGGAACAAATCACCACCCATTTCTAACCTTGGAAGGTTGGAGATATGGTGTGGCTAGAAGCCAAGAACCTCCACCATCCAAATCTCCCATGTAAGCTAGCCCCGAAACAGGAAGGACCATTTGAGATTACCCAAGTCCTCTCCCCCCTCATATACCAACTCAAACTCCCCTCTACTTGGAAGATTCATGACATTTTCCATGCCTCTCTCCTAACCACCTATTGAGAAACAGCTGAATATGGTCCTAACTACCTCCATCCCCCATCCAATCTGATTGATGGCAAAGAAGAATATGAAGTTGATCAGATCTTATGCCACAGAGGGCCACCATCGTGGAGGCAATACCTCATGATATAAAAAGGCTATCCAGAATCAGAACGTATCTGGAAACCAGAATCAAATCTAGATAATGCTTCAGAGCTCCTTCAGACTTATAAGTTGGTCAATCACCTCTAGAACCCTTATGCCCTCGACTCCAAACAACTATAGCTTATCAGACCTCATACCCTCTAGAATTGTTTTCTTACTCCTTATTCATCTCATCCACTTTATCCTCTTAGTAACCATAGTCCCCCTTCTTTCCCATTATTTTTGATCCTCCATCCTCAAACACATCTAGCCCATCCCCTATGACCATCATCCCCCTTCTACCAAGATCATCCACTATGACTTGCATGGTTCACCCCATGAAACTTGATTGGCAGACTGGAGAACTTGTCCCCTTTACCACTGCTAGCCCCTCCAGAGATCTGTTCAATCAACCCTGGAATTCTGACCAGATAGACTGAAGCAGGATCCCCCTCAAACTTGCCCTCAGATCAGATGAGTGGACCTCCCTTTCTGGACATGCCTCTACCCTTTGGGTTCCCCCCACACCTAAACCCTCCATCTGTCCCAAAGATATTGCCTAAGTCCTAGGAATGATCATTCATCAGCTCACATTCCTTCATTACAACAACCTCCTCCCAGACCATCGTCTAACACATTCATACTTCTGCAGGGTCTCTGGCATACTGACTACTAGCGAGGAAGAGTTATCAAGTCTGGGAAGTCTCAAAGATAGGAAGGGGGTAATGTTACATGTTGATTGGTGGATGTCCCTCTATACACTTTTCTCTTCTATTCTGCAACATCGCTACTTATATCTTGATCCCTTCTTAGCATTGCATCTTTCATTGATGGACTATGCCATCCTCTTCCTCTTCCATAAATGTAATGCCCTCTGCAATCAGGGTATTCCTCAATTCTACCTCTTACTACTTATCTTCTAGTATGGTCAGGGAACTTACAACATGTTCCTCCTTTCCTAGTAGAACCCCTATAATTATTAGGAGTGGGTTCCCATTGCCTCACTATGTAGTGAAGTCTATTCTTGTACTTTACTGCCAGTGGCCTTTCCTCTTTTCAATATATCTTCGGGCCACTGATAATGCATTACCTTTACCTAGTAATTTCCCTTTCTTGATACTTGGTCTGTGTATGGAGAGTCCACCCTATAAATAGGGCTCTCTAGCTGTAGTAGTACTTCAGCTTGTTCTACACAATCTACATGCTAGAACTCCTCCTCAGAGCAGCCGATTGACTTATCCGCTGTCTGAGTATTCTCTATCTTTAATACCTCAATGATCCTCATTAGGAGTTCTTCTCTCTCAGTCAAAGGGACTATTCTTGCAATCTTACTTCACTGTTGCTAAGAGTTTACAGGAGGGCTGCATGCTGTATACACTGCTGCTAGGTCGTCTGCATACAGGAGTGCCAAGGCTAGCACCTATGTGACTAGTAAGAGTCTCCATCCAGAAGCCATGCTAACTATGTCACTATCTGCAGATCCAGGTCTGCTCAGAGGAGCCACCTATCATTAGAGACAGTTGCCATTCTATCTAGTTGTTTTAGTGCATTTGTGTTAGGTGCCATTGCACCATAACACATGTTCTGTTCCTTTACTTCCTAACATTATGTCTGCAAACTTCAATGACATTGAAATGTATGATAATATATAGCTTGCAGAGCAAGACAACAACCCTGACAACCTATTTGAGGTGAAGGCAGCCAAACAAAGGCATTGTGTGAAGGCATGCAATGTTACAGTGTGACGGCACCTAACACAAATGCACTAAAACAACTAGACAGAATGATACCTGTCTCTGATGATGAATAGTTCCTCTGAACTGATCTGTACCCAAGGATAGCAATGTAGTCAGTGTGGCTTCCTGGTGGTTACTCCTCTGAGTGACTTGGATACTAGCTTCGGCACAACCTTGTGTGGATAGACTAGTGGTGACATATACAACACACAGCTCCTTCCTATAGAATGGTCAACAATAGCAAAGAATGATTCATGAGAATAATCCCTTTGACTAAGAGAGAAGAACTCTTAATGAGGATATCAAGAGTAAAGGGTATTGGAGACTCAGATGGCAGGTAGGACCATCTGGCTGCTCTACGGAGAAGTTCTAGCATGTAGATTGTGTAGAACAAGCTGGAGTACTAGTACATGCGAGGACCCTTATTTATAGGGTAAACCTGCAGGGCATGGATCAAGTGTCAAGAAAAGGTAAGTATTGGGAAAAGAAAAGATGTCACCAGTGGTTCAAGAATATATCCGGAAGAGGAAAACCACTGGCGTTAGAATACAATATAAGGTCATCAACATACAATTGGACAATAGAGGTTCTCCTCATTACATGCTACAATGAATACAAAAGATAGAGAGAGTCATGGAAGGCATAGACTAGAAATGAGGAAAAAGAGAGTGGGCATATGAAGAGCACAGTTCAACCTATAACATGCAAGAGGGTGGAGGAGGAGCAGTAGAGGCTCAAGAAGGAGTGCCTCAAGATGGAGGCAGTGGCAGCAGAGGTAGTAAAGGAGGAGGCTGCAAAACAGAAGGTGCATTGAAAAACTCCAAGTCCTGCTGAAAGCACCTAGAAGGTCTTTCTACAGGTCCTAGGGGTGTGTATGTTGGGGAAAGTGATATGTTTACCCTAATAGGAACTTGAAGGTAAGGGGAGTAGAACGAGAGAAGTCCACAAGCTGAGGACCAGCCAAAGAAATGCTGGAAAGAGGTCTAGTGCATAAGACCAGAGATCCAGTCAGTTGTTAATGAGATTAGCAGGTGGTAAAGTATGCATGGAGTGGTAGAATATAAGCAGAACAGTGATGGTAGCAGTAATGGTAGCAGTGGATAGTCAGTATGTGGTTGGACAATGGTGAGCAAATGGAAGCTGACTTTCCTAATCTTGCTACACCAGATTTATAGTTCCAGGCATACCTGAGACTCTGTATACAAAATTGGAAAGTTAGTAACAATTCCATGTGAGACTATAAGTCCACATGTAAGTCCAAAATTAAATGGTAAGTAGTATTGACAGTCCAGTCTATGAGACTGAAGTTCAAGACCAACTGTGTAGTCTGATGTAAACCCAAGTCCAGGTCAGTCTATATATAGGGTGATGGGGAGATATAAAGGACTGTAAAAGGCTAAGAATGGATAACAAAAACATGAAAAATAAAGGAATATAACTATAGAGATACACCAGTCTCTATATTTGCAGGGACTTCACTACTGACTGCCCCCAGTCAGACCAAGTGGCTATGTGCATGACACAGTGCAGAGTTCGAAATGAGTGAGTTGCAACTCATCAATTTGTTTTTGCTAAGTCTCTCTCTTTCTCTCTCTCTCTCTCTCTCTCTCTCTATCTCATCCATCATGCAAAGCCACATCAACTGCAACTGCCAGCTTGCTGATGCCAGAGCCACCCACTGCTGCCAAGTCAAAGACTGATGGGCAGTAGCCACAAACCAAGCTGGATGCCAAGTCACAGGTGTGGCTGGGCAATACCAGCAACCTGCAGAAAGAGCAAGATGAGTGGGTTATGCAGTTCCAGACTGCTTTGGTAAGTAATTACTTTTGCTGAGAACAAGGGTAGACTGATGGACTATGCAGGATGAATGGGACACCACAACTGCAGAGGCTGCTGCCATCATGCTTGACGTCAGCCTCCTCAACAAGATCACTAAGCACTTCCAGATCATGAAACAGAAAGCACATGAGTGGACCCACCATGTCAACCTAGCTATGGAGCCAGTAGGGGAAGAGGAGGGTGTGCCAGCTGAGGATGAGGGGAGCACAGAAAGTGAGGATGAGGGGAAGTGAAAGCCTGTGACAATGTCAGACATGGTGTCTGTTGCATCCTTTGAGATTAAGGTAAGTGGTCACCAGATTGCATCTGGAATGGGCTGATAGAATTATAGCAAGGATGTGAAAAGGAGACCAAAGAAGTGAGTATAACCCCAGGGAAGAAAGCAAGAATGACCCCATCCTCATAGCTGGTCTGAGGTGAAGAGGAGATGTGGGCCACCTGTGACCAGTGCATCTGGGTAGGTCAGAAATGCAGCAAGGGACCTGGTGCCACATGTCAATCATGCTATGCACACTGGGTCAAGTGTTCCCTATCTGCAGAGTGATCCACATTCAGAAAGCAGCCAGCAGTAAAGGCAAAAGGTAAGTAGGAGTCCAGTAGCACATCTGAGGAACTGACAACCCTTTACAGCTCCCCCTGCCCTGAAGAGGGTCATCTGGGCCCACATGAAGGCTGGACCAAGCCAGTGGACTACCATCCCCATCTCTATTGATGAGATGGAGGAAGAGATGGAGGAAGATAAAGTGCCAACCCCAGTCAAGGGCAAGGGTAAGGCCAAACTGATGACAGAGTGTGCCACCCCTTCCAAGGCCAGGGGGCAGGTTGGACATGTCAAGGATCTGCTGTGGCAGGCCAATGTGCTGTAGGCCTGTCTTTTCCAGATCTGGGCAGATATCAAGGCACTGGAGGTAGAGGAGAATGAGGCGCTGTCCACCCTGTCCATCCTCATCAGCAAGCTGAGTGCAATTCCAAACCTGTAGTAGATGTCACCCATCCTGTAATTAGCACCTTTGCCTTTGTATAATGGAATGGCCACTCTCTGCTTGAAGTCCAAAAATCAAAGTAAGATCTGAAAATCTAAAGGGAAGTGAAAGAAATGAAATGAATAAGTTCTAAACCTATGAGTGGCAGGCTCAAGTAGTATGCAAGATACCACTTAGCTTTTCTTCATCAGTCATCTTTCTTCATCTATGCCTACTGGTCAGGTCAGATATTATGCTTTAGTACAAGATACTGCTTGACTTGTCTTCATTGGTCATCTACCTTCATTTATACCTGCCAGTCTTATCAGGTATTAGTTTGGTCCACAGTAACAAAATGGCACAGTGTCTCAGTCATGCAAATAAAGGGCAGAATACATATCCAGAGTCACAGGGAGACATAGAAAAGGAGAAACAGACTTTGTTTTTGTATTTTGTATTTTTTATGGTTTTATCTTTTGTTTTTGATATTTTATGAGACAGAGTGAGAGACAGTATATGAAGAGAGGAGAAAGAGAGTCTGTTGTTTAGGTTTTTTAGCTTTTTAATATATATCAGCAAGCACTGGTCAAAGCCTGGGGTAAAACAGAGAGCAAGAGAAATGGAAGTCCATTTCTACCTCTATTGAAGCCAATATTCTTGTTCTCTCTGAATCTGGTCTTTCTATCAGACAGATTGCATCTCAAACTGGTCTTGGAAAGTCCACTGAGGCCAGAGTCATCAAGGAGATCCTTCCAGAGAAGGAGAATATCAAGTTAGGACATCCTTCCAAGCTTTTTTCTCTTACAAAAGGAGATTTGTCTCCAGTATTATTACTGGAAAAGCTGACAATGCTGTCCAAGCCAGCCATTTTATTAATCCTGCTCTTTCCTCTCCTATCTCTGCCCAAACTGTTCCCAATGTTCTCAAGGCTGCATCTTTAAAGGCTATGATCAAGAAAAAAAAGCCTTTTCTATCTATCAGGCATAGAAAAAAAAGACTAGACTTTGCTCTCAAGTATAAGGACTAGACTGTGGAGGATTGGACCAGAGTTATTTGGTCAGATGAGATCAAAATTAACAGGATTAGATCAGATGGAAGGATATATGTGTGGAAAAAAGGAGGTGAGCCTTTATAGAACAAGAAGATCTAGGGAACAGTAAAGTTTGAAGAAGGTTCATTGATGGTTTGGGGATGCATGAGCTGGAATGGAGTGGGCATACTTGCAGAGATGGAAGGAAAGATGAATGCTGAGCAGTATGTGTCCATTCTTAAGGATAGTCTACTTTCCACCATGGAATATTCTGGAATTTCTGAGGAGAGCATTATCTTTCAACAAGATAATGACCCTAAACACTCCTCCAAAAAGGCTCAAAACTGGTTCAAATCTCAAGGCATTAGGCTTCTTGACTGGCCAGCACAGTCATCAGACCTCAGTCCTATTAAGCACTGCTAGCAACATCTCAAAAAAAGACTCAACAGCTATGAAAGACCAGCAAAAGGAGTTTGGGAGCTTTGGGAGAGAATTAAAGCAGAGTGGGGGAGGATAGATGTTAAGGAGTGTCAAAAACTAATTGAAAGCATGCATAGAAGACTTGAGGCAGTGATAAAAGCAAAGAAAGGACATACAAAGTACTAAAGTCTAGGATATAATTTGGGTCAAATAAGTGTCCCAATGACATGTCATTTTGAAATGCTTGTATCTCACTCCCATGGCAGTCAAATTACATAAACCAAAGTTGTTTCATAATGCCAAGAGCAAGTACTTTCATTCATTCTGCAAGCACTTTATCTGATTCATTCTTTCTCTTCTATAATTTTCCAATCTTTCCAAAATGGCACAACATTGGGACACTTTTTTGAGCCACTACATCTTAGCTTCATTCTGACTTCTACTTGATTCCTCTGTTACCTGCTCTGTTTCCTTCTATCCTATGTCTATATGACTTCCCATCATTCTACTATTATATGTGTTGACTTGACATTGACTTGACACTTATATTTGACATGTGTTATGTATTAATCAGAGATCCTCTCTATACACCCTCATCCTTTTTCTGCCTTCCCAACCTGTGTGTTCCATGACTCACCCTTTGTCTTGTATTCACTTCAACTAGTGTTGAGGGATACCTCCTTCGTCTGCTCTTATATTGATGACTTCCTTCTATATAGTAGTACCAGCAGACTTCCCCCTTTTGAGTTGACTTCACACCACTGATAACCTCCTCCCCTTTTTCAAACATTTACCTTTTTGGATAACTTGGTCCATGCCCCACCAGTCTACCCTATAAATAGAGTCCTCATATGTACTAGTACTCCAGCTTGTTCTATGCAATCTATATGCTAGAACTTCTCCTCAGAACAGCCAGTTGCCTTACTCATTGTCTGAGTAACCTCTACCTTTGACCATTGATATTCTTATTATGAGTTCTTCCCTCTCAATAAAAGAGACTATTCTTGCAATCATAGTTCACCATTGCTAATCATTCATAGGAAGGGCCACATCATACACACCACTGATAGGTCATCCACATATAGGAGTGCCAAGGCTATCATCTACATAGCTATAAGAGTTGCCATCTGGAAGCTGCACTGACCACATCATTATCCAAGGATCCAGGTCTGCTTAGAAGAGCTACTATCATTAGAGACAGTTGCTGTTCTGTCTAGTTGTTTTAGTATGTTTGTATTAGATGCCATTGCACCATAACAAAAGAACAAGCTCATTAAGTTACCTCCTGCTCTTCAGCAGAAGGGACCCCCACAGTCATCCACCCTGTCATACCACTCTCCTCAGAACCCCTCTAACTCTGAGTCAGACACTCCATCTAGGCCCATCTATCATCCTCCCCAAAACTCTCAGGTCTTGCAAACTTCACAGCATCCACAAACCTCTATTGGACATCCCCCTTTAGCTAGAAACCCACTACTTCAAACTCCAACTTCAATCCCCACCACTACAGTATCACCAGTGATTGTATACCCCAGGATCACCCCACCATCACAAGGACTTACCCCACTGTGCTGACCTTCCATTCTCCCCAGATCAACTACCCCCAACAAAAATGACAAGATACCCATGAAATTGAAAGGAGGACTGCCAAAAGACTTTACAAAAGAAGTAGATGATGCCAATTGCTGGCTTTTAGCTATCAAGGTCTACTTAGAAATCAATATGCTGGTCTATACAATGGAGGCATCAAAGATTATGCTGTTATTGAACAAGATGAGCAAGGGGTGTGGAGTCCACTTTATCAAGGCATGGTACAGAACCATGGCCAAGAATCCTACTACTCCCAAGATGTTTGATGAAGTCTCAAAAGACTTTATCAAGACCTTCCTCCCCATTGATTTGAAACAGAAAGCCTGCTACACAGCAGCCAAGTTATAGCAGAATATAAGAGATGAACAAGGATTTTCAAAGTATATAGCTGACTTCCAGTTAGAAGCAGCCAAGACAGCATTAGGAGATGGATTCCTAGTGCTTATAGATGAGTTCACCTGAGGCCTAGACAAGAACCTCACACAAATGATACTCTCCATGGAAAAGATATCTGAAACACTTAGTGCATGGGTGCAAGCTGCTAGCAAGTTCCACACTCAGAAGGAACAACTCCACTCCATCTACAACCTTCAGAAAGGAGGATCTGGTGCTTTATTCTTTATCCACAGAGATCCAAATGCCATGGATGTTAACATGGTAAATCTGACCCCAGTGCAACAGGCCAATCATATCTGGAAGGGGCTATATTTCATCTGCCATAAGAAGAGATGCTCTACTTGTAACCATCAGCACTCAGGAACTAACACAGCCTATAAATCCTATTCTATCATCCCAGCCCCTGCTGTGGCCCCTCAGTCTAGGAACCCATTCTGCCCTGCTACAATCAGAACTGCAGATATCACCAAAGAAATCCTATCCCAGTCAGCACTCACTAAGTATCTCAATGCCCTCAATACTATCAAAGATATTTCTCAGGAAGAAGTCCTATGGGTTCTTAAAACTATATATAATGAAGAAGACAGAGCCCAAATTGAAGGAGAAACTGTGGAGATCAAAGCAATCAATCTTCAGGATTTTTGAAATGGAAGGATGTTTCAATGTCTACCCTTCCCTATACTGTTGCAACTGTAATAATAGCTGATGTAAAGGCCCAATCCATGTGAATCCCTTTAACCATACAGTTGGACAAAACTGTTGAAACCTGTACCCTGGTGGATTGTGAAGCCACAGGGAATTTCATTCACTTCAGAATCATAATCAGATATAAGCTACCCATCAGATGACTCAAACAGAAGATGGTAGCATGAAATGTAGATGGGAGCACCAACAACTCTAGACTAGTCCAGTTGATAACTCAACCATCCATCAGGATCAGAGACTGGGAAACCACCAAAGATTTTCTAGTACTTGGATGTGGAAAAAAGACATCATTTTAGGACTTTCCTGACTAAAGAAAGTAAACCTGACCATAGACTGGAAGACAGGGACTATGTGATTTTCTCCCCTAGTGTTGACTGAGGGCAACCTCCTCCCTCAAAGGTATATACTCTGCTATCTTGGTGCCAATCCTAGCTCCTTGCTCAAACAACAATACATTAAACATTACCACCTGTTCATATATATCAACAAGTTAACCATCACATCTGAAATAGTCCAAGCAACCCCAAAGAAAGAAGTCTCCTTATCCACCAAATTTGAGGAATTCACCACCATATTTCAGAAACCCCCAAAAGAAGAACTTCCCCCAGCACAACCTTTTGACCATGCCATTGACCTAAAAGAGGGGTTTATCCTCAAAGTAGCCAAAGCATATCCATTGAACCCTAAGAAAATCAATGCTTATAAAGAATTTATTAATGAACAGCTAGCCTCAGAAAAAATCATACCTTTGAAATCCCCTCAAGCTCCCCCCTTCTTTTTTGTGCCAAAAAAGGATGGATCACTATGACCTTGCCAAGATTACAGATATCTCAATGAGTTTATCATTGGAAATGCCTACCTCTTGCCACTTATCTCAGACCCTTTGGATCACCTCAAGGAATCATGATACTTTACCAAATTCAATATAAGATAGGGATATAACAACATCTGTATTAAATCAGAGGACTAGTGGAAGGCTGCATTCATTACCCCATTTGAGCTTTTTCAGCCCACTGTCATGTTCTTTGGACTCAGAAACTTTCCTACAACCTTCCAGACATTCATGAACCATATATTCTGAGACTATATAACAGAAGGATGGGTCATCATCTATATGGATGACATCCTTATCCACTCTACAGATCTAGAAATCCATCACATACACATCAAATTGATGTTACAATGACTTGCTGAACAAAAACTCTACCTCAAGTTATCTAAATGTTCTTTCAATGCCTCTTAGGTGGAATATCTTGGGATGGTGTTAAGTCCAGGTTCTCCGGATCAAGTCTGACATTTCTGAATGAAGGCAGGGTTGGAGGCAACATGAGGGTGCACAAAGAGGCTGGAGGTGTGGTGGATATTCAGAGGTATAGTGAAGGGATGAGGCTTTGACACAGGACTTATGTGTTGTATCCTTGCCAAGTTCCTAGCCTCATTTACAAGTAAAGAGTGGAGGGAGGAGATAGAGACAAGGTCGAGCATCAGACTTGAAATAGAGTGACTTATTCGATATTTGAACTGGAGTACTAACAATGGAGATACAGGACTTATATACAAAGGATGAAATATATGAGTAAGTCAGACTGGATGAGCAAGCTCTGATGACAGGTGCTGTGCACCAGAGACAAGCTACACTAATGTCAAGTGTCAAAGTCAAGTCAAGGTTATATGTCAAATATAAGTGTCAAGTCAAATGTCAAGTCAATATATGTAACAAGTAGAATGATCAGAAGTTATGCAGACATAGGACAGAAGAAAATGGAGCAAGTAACAGAGGAATTAAGTAGAAGTCAGAATAGAGCTAAGACATACTAAAGACAGGAAGAAATGGAGATAGGTCCAGAGATGACTGGAGATGGCAATAGAAGTACCAGAGGTGAGCCAGATGGGATATGATAGATGGTTATAAGCCACAACAAGATTATGATGGACCAAGCCAAGTTAGCTGCCATTAAAAACTGGCAAACTCCCACCAATGTCAAAGGAGTGTGAAGCTTTATCAGCTTCTGCAATTTTTATAGGAAATTCATTCTCAGATTTTCAGAAGTAGCATGCCCCCTTTTAGACCTCACAAAAAAGAACACCTCTTGGAAATGGACAATGGACTGCGAGTCCACATTCCATCTCTTACAATAAACCTTCATCTCTGCTCCTGTCCTCAGCATGCCTAACATCTCACTACCCTTCTTTCTCATGACCAATGCCTCCCTTGTCACTACTGGGACTGTCCTCATGCAGAAGAATATCAATAGCAACTTACATCCCTGTGCTTATCTGTCCAAAACCCTCAGGGATGTAGAATGAAACTATGACATCTATGACTGGGAACTTTTGGCCATTATCTATACTCTGGAAGAGTGGCAACAATATCTCATGGGGACTGGACATCCAGTCATGATCATCACTGACCACTGAAACCTCACATACTTTAAACAACCCAGGAAACTATCCCAATATCATGCCAGATAGCAGATCTTCTTATAAAACTTTGACCTGCTTTTCCTCTACTCTCCTATATTCCATCTAGTGCCAGCTGATGCACTCTCTCACATAGCCTCTACTGATACATCTGAAGATAATTCCAAATTACAACTACTCCCTGGCAATCTATTCCTCAATGCCATCGACAGTATCTTACTAGAGAAGATTGTATATTCATCCTCCAATGACCTTGTTGTCCTTGCTGCCCTTCATTATCTAGAGGGAGACCCCACCTATTTCCACTGCTCCACCCCAGCCGACTGGACTTTCACTGAGGGGAGGCTGTATTTTAAAGGACACCTTTATATTCCCCTCTCAGAATGCTGGACCCTTGTCACCTCTCTCCATAAATCATTTGCTAGAGGCCATGGTGGCATCCATCATATGCAGAATCTTGTCCAATAGAACTTTTGGTGGCTGGGCCTTCTATCCTTCATTCACCACTTTGTCACTAGTTGTGCAGCCTGCCAGGCCAACAAGGTGAATATCCACCCAACAGTACCCCCACTGCACCCCATCCCTTCCTCTTCTCTTTGACCCTTCTTTACTCTATTAGTGGACCTGATTACTGGCTTACCACCTGCAAAAGGCTTTGACTCTGTCATGGTCATGGTTGACCATGGCCTTATGAAGGGGGTAATCTACACTCCTTGTCATTCTAACATCTCTGCCAAAGAAGTAGCACAACTTTTTCTTGAACATGTCTTTTCTAGAGTCAGCCTGCATGATAAGCTCATCTCTGATTGAGGCCCTCAGTTACCCTCAGCATTCACCAAAGAGCTTGGCAGACTCCTTCAGTATGACATTGCCCTTTCCACTGCCTACCATCCATAAACCAACAGAGAAACTAAATGAGTAAATCAAGAACTAGAAATCTACCTTCACCTCTTCTGTGAAGGACTTCCCCAGTGATGGATAGACCTCTTGAAGATGGCAGAATTCCATCACAACTCATCCATACACTCATCCACAAATAAAACTCCATTCTTTCTCCTCTTTGATTATGAACCACACATGTACCCCTCCTTAGAAACCACTTTTCTTTCTGCTCTACAGATATAACTAGATAACATTGACTTCACATGAAGGGAAGCCCTGGCCACACATGAGAAAACACAATGCCTCATGAAGGAGTGGATCACTGCCCATTTTCAACTATGGAAAGTTGAAGATATGGTGTGGCTAGAAGCTAGGAACCTCTGCCACCCAAACCTCCCTCACAAACTAGCCTCAAAAAGAGAAAGACCATTTGAAATCACTCAAGTACTCTCCCCCCTTGCCTACCATCTCAAACTTCCCTCCATCTGGAAAATCCATGACATCTTCCATACCTCCCTCTTGACCACCTATCAAGAAACTGCTGAACACAGCCCTAACTACCTCTGCCCTTCATCTGATCTGATTGATAGTGAAGAAGAATATGAAATTGACCAGATCTTATGCCACAGAGGACCACCATCAAAAAGGTAGTATCTTATGATCTGGAAAAGATACTCCAAATCAGAGCATATCTGGGAACCCGAATCAAACCTAGGTAATGCTTCGGAACTCCTCCAAATTTATAAACAAATCAACCACCTCTGAAATCCTATGCTATTACAGTTGCATTGCATGGGCACTTGCCCAAGATATCGTATAATTTATTTCATGGCCTCTTTCTCTTTGTACACAGATGCATTTACTTCATTCGCAGTCCATGTGATCAGTCACATGATGACACCAGGAGATGCTAGATATTAAAGAGTCCAAAGACCACCTAGACAGTGCATAAGTAACAAAGTATGGCCTTTGCCATCACCTGTTGCCCTTAGCAGTAGGTTCTGGAATCTATTGTGCTCCTAAGGCATGGGAACTAGCTTCCTGATTGGGTCTCTTTTCATTTCCACCCTTCATTTGCACCCTGATCCAGCACCCATTCATTTCTGCCCATCCGGATCTTTTTGGATGTTTCTCTTCTCTTCTTTAATAGAAGACACCACACAGAAGGTGGCAGTTAATCTCTGCTATGGCAGCACAGGATTGCTGATCACTGTTGCCATGAGGTATTGATAAGGGCTAAGAGTTTGACCATAGCAGGACAATTACCATAGTTAGATACATGGTCTATATGCCAGTGGCTGTACTGTACAATAGTATATATAGACCAGGGGACAAGCTGAAGATCTCAGCTTATTCTCTTGGTGTTTCCCCCTCTACTCCTCACAAGGGCTAAGATAGCACTCTCAGTTGGGTGTGTTCACCCCACTACTTGGAGCAAGAGAATTACATGCACCTATTGGGGATAAGCTCCACTCTGAAGGGCATGCTGCTGCCTGGTGAAGAAGTGAGCTGCTGCATGGGACCCTAGTGGTTAACCATGGGCCAACTATGGTGCACAGCCTGTATTCCCTATGGGTTCCTGGGATATATAGATTCCTGGGGTGTGGCTAGTCCACATAAGCATCTTGGTATCTCCTCCACTACTAGCTAGTACTAGCAAGGGAATACAGAGCACCTCTACAAGCCCCTTACTTCACACTCCACATACCTTGTGTGACCTATAAACACACCAAGCTTACCCTCAAGTGAGACACTCTCTGGTTTTAGGGTTGTATCACATGCCCTCAACTCCATTCAATTACATGCTCTCAGACCTAATCCCTCCATGAATTGTTTTCCTTCTTCTTATCCATCTTCTCCACTTCCTTCTTCTAGTCATTGTAGTTCCCCTCCTATTCTATTACTTTCAAAGCTCCACTCTCTGACATATATAGTAATGATCTACTCAAGAACTGCCTGCATCACCACTGGAAGACACCCCCCTCATGTCCATCTAGGTCAGCTTTCACATTCATCCCTTCCTCTCCACTAGCTAACAGATGCAGATATAAATTGACCCTTCTTCACATCCTGATAGCATACCCCATCATTCACCAAAGATCTTCTACATATGGAGCAAGCCCTGCAAGACTTCTGCCTTGCTCTCTCATTTGAAGCATTGGTAGATAAAGAATCCCCCCTAGCTCTTCTCTGCTCTGCATTCCTGCAGACATCTAGACTGGCCTTGATCACTGCCTGTCCTATCTCAAAAGCCTTAGAAGGAACCCATCTAATCACTGAGATGGTGAGAGACATAGAATGTAGAGCCCATACTTCACTCCTTCTAGCCATGGATCAATTAGAACTCACTGTCCTAGTAGCTCTAGTAGAAGAAGATGCACAATATCAGGCCCAATCATCCCCTCCTACCCCTCCATCTCCCCCCTTAGATGATAGTAAACCTGCTCAATGGAGTGGAGAGCCTCTTAAGGATGATGAATGGACTCTCATGCACTTTGGCTACTACTCCTCCCCCTCTGATCTGCCTATTTATCCTAAAGACATTCCAGCTATCCTCAACCTCTCTCCCTCTAAGCTAGCCTTTCTTTACTGCTACAATCTTCCCCATATTCATCACAGTGAGCATGCTTGTTTCTGCAAAATTACAGGCTATCTTTGGCATACTTCATAGTAATCCCTACTCTGGAGACTAGAGTTTATTAAAATTGAAGCTAGGAAGCTTCAAGGTTATGAAGGGGGTAATGTTACGTGTCAATCAGAGATCCTCTCTATATGCTCTCATTCTTTTTCTGCCTTCCCAACCTATATGTTTCATAACTCACTCTTTATCTTATATTCACTTCAACTAGCATTGAGGGATACCTCCTTTGTCCACTCTTATGTTGATGACTTCCTTCTATATAGTAGTACCAGTAGACTTTCCCCTTTTGAGTTGACTTCACACTGCTAATAACCTCCTTCTCTTTTTCAAATGTTTACCTTTTTTTAATCCATGCCCTATCAGTCTACCCTATAAATAGGGTCCTCACATGTACCAGTACTCCAGCTTGTTCTATGCAATCTATATGCTAGAACTTCTCCTCAGAATGGCTGGTCACCTTACTCATTGTCTGAGTAATCTCTATCTTTGACCATTGACATTCTCATTAGAAGTTCTTTCCTCTTAATAAAAGGAACTATTCTTGCAATCATAGTTCACCATTGCTAATTGTTTATAGGAAGGGCCACATCATACATGCTGCCAATAGGTCATCCATACATAAGAGTGCTGAGGCTATCATCTATGCAGCTATAAGAGTTGCCATCTGGTGTTACAGTCACATCACACGGGCACTAGCTACCCAAGGTAATATATAATTTATTTCACTCCTTTTCCTCTTTTCTCCCTTGTGCACAGACACATTTACTTCATTCGCAGTCCATATGACTAGTCACGTGATGACGCCAGGAGATGCTAGGTATTAAAGAGTCCAAAGACCACCTAGACAGAGCACAGGTAATGAAGTACAGCCTTTGCCATCACCTGTCACCCTTGGCAGTAGGTTCTGAAATCTATTGTGCTCCTAAGGCGTGGGAACTAGTTTCCTGTTTGGGTTTTATTTCATTTCTGCTCTTTATTTGTGCCCTGACCCAGTGCCCTTTAATTCCTGCTCATCTGAATCTTTCCGGATGCTTCTCTTCTCTTCTTTGATAGAAGATGCTACACAGGAGGTGGCAGTTAATCTCTGCTGTGGCAGCACAGGATTGCTGATTGCCATTGCCATGAGGCATTGATAAGGGCTAAGGGTTTGACCATAGCAGGACATTTACCATACTTAGATAGTTGGTCCATGCCTAGGTGGCTGTACAGTACTGGCATATATATAGGTCAGGGGACAATGCTGAAGCCCTCAGCTTGTTCTCTTGGTGTTCTCCCCTCTACTAGCTAGCCTTAGCAAGGGATAACATAGGCACCTCCACAAGCCCACTACTCCATTTTACACCACTGTGACCTATGAACATACCAAGCTTATCCTCAAGTGAGACGCTCTCTGGTTTAGGGTTGTATTATTAGAACAAGCTCTTATGTTTGTACCTCACACTTTCTAGCCTCATCAACTAGGAAGAAGTAAGTTTCAAGTGGACGCCCACACAGCCGCATTCCTCTTATAGGCATCAAATGCTATCTGTACCCTCTATCCTCCCTCTAGCCCTACAGATCATATACAAATATCTAATAGCCAATTGGGTAGTAGTAGAAGACCCGAACGACCAAGGCAATCTAGATTTACCCATAGTACAGTTATAGGAGCTAGTGGAGTACCTGACGAGAGAATGTCAGGCAGGTTTAGAGAGGCAGTTTGAAGAAGATTTCTGGGGCTACTTAGAGTAGCCAGAAGTCGCATTCACCAGTATCTGGGTCGAGAACAACCCCAGGGACTTTACTAGCAGCACACTATCAGCAGACCCTGCACTTTACTTTCACCAAGAAGAGATTGACAGGCCATCAACAGGCTCAACCATCTCACACTCACCATTCCCATGGCATTTCCTTCTGCCGCAACAAGCAGTAGATTCTTACCTTAATGATGAGTGGCTGGAGTATGAGTGGAACCTCTTCCACCACCAACAAGAGTTAGACAGGGTATTCGGGGTATCCCCTTTATCCTCTGCCCACTCAACCCCCAGTCTGGACACTCACCTGTTTATGCCAGATATCAACTCTCGTACATCCTCATCAGAGCCCGAACTGATGCAGGAGCCCCCAGCACCTAAAAAGAAAAGGACCAGGAGGGAATATGAGAAAGAGATTAGTAGGCAGACTCCCTTAGGATCTAGAATTTGGTTAAGACCCATAAAGAAAGTAAAGTACTTCTAAAAAGCAATCATAATGTTGCTGCCCCAAGAACTCACAAACATCATCTCCCAACTCATAGCTGGAACTGACGATTGGGCTAGACTGGTGGTTGAGTTAGGAAATTATCTCACTGCAGTAGAAAGCGAGAAGGTAAATCTCATTAGTCGCCTGGCCCAGACAGAAACAAGGGTCACACAAGAAAGCAACCAGCTCATAGTAGCAGCCAGTAAAATCAAAGATCTCGAAGCCATGGTCAGCACTTTAGTCAGCCAAGTAAGAACCCTTGCTGCCAGACTGACAGCGACTGGTGGTGGATTAGCAGGGCCTAGCACACCCAAGTTGTTCAAGATAATTGTGGACCCCAGAAACTTTGAAGGTCAAAAGGGCCATACATTTAATGAATGGTGGTCAAAGGTCCTCATGTGGAAGACTGAAAATGCCACCGCCCTCCCGGGCAAAACCACAGTGAAAGCCATAGTGTTCCGGATGACCAAAGGAGATGTGGCCCATCTTGCACAAACAATTAGTCAGGCATCAGCCTTGGCAGGCTCGTGGCCAGCCTGGGAGGCTTTCGAAAAGATGATGCTGGTCAACTTCAGGCCAGTAAATGAAAAGAAGTGGTACAAGCAATAGCTGCTCACCCTTGTGCAAGAAAAAGGGGATATGACCTCTTTTCTTATGAAATTTAAGTCACATCAACTAGTAGCTATGCTGCCAGTTGACCAGTGCATAGATCTGCTGTTTAAACACGCAGATCAAGGAATCATGAAAAGGTATGTCCAGGCAAAGGGTTATCTGGATGACCTCGAGGAGAGACTATGAAGGTCTTGCTGGGAAGGGAAAAGGCCATGCCTGAAGGGCCCTAGGAGCCCCAAAGGCACATCATCCAATAGGTACTCCAACCTCTTGATGGAAGAAACCAAGGAAACAGAGGCAATTAACTTTAATCAGCTGTCAGAGGGGTCCCCTTTGGGGCTTGCCAGGGACATTAAACCTGGGCTTAATTCCTCTCCAAATTTCCATCCTCCTCTGAAGCAAAATGTTATTTTCCCAGATAACATCTTTGTTAGGAATCTTAAAATTAATAAGGAAATACTTCTTAAAATTCACATCACACCCTATGTAGAAAGGTCCAAAAAGAATTACATAAGAGCCAAAGCTCTGCTAGACAGTAGGGCAAGTGCGATATTTGTGGACTGAAAATGGGCAAATGACGTCAAACTCCCTTTGGTTAAACTCCACCATGAAATACCCATTTACAATGTGGACGAAACAAAGAATTCAGCAGGCAGCATTACTCATGCTGCAGAATTAGTACTGGAATTCCAAGGACACTGAGAAAAGATAACAGCAGAAGTAACAGATTTGGACAAAAACCAATTCATCTTAGGATATGAATGGTTAAAGTGCCACAATCCAGAAATAGACTGGTCAAAAGGCACAATAAAAATGACTCGTTGCCCTCAACACTGCCACCACTTACAGGATAAGCCAGTATTGCTCTGTATTCTAGAAAAGGAAGTGATACAACCCTAAACCAGAGAGTGTCTCATTTGAGGGTAAGTTTGGTGTGTTCATAGGTCATAGTGGGTGTGAATGGAGTAATGGGCTTGTGAAGGTGCCTATGTTATCCCTTGCTAAGGCTAGCTAGTAGAGGGAAGAACACCAAGAGAACAAGCTGAGGGCTTCAGTGTTGTCCCCTGGCCTTTATATACTATTCTAATGTATAGCCACCTGGGCACGGACCAACTATCTAAGTATGGTAAATCTCCTACTATGGTCAAACCCTTAACCCTTATCTACACCTCATGGCAATGGCGATCAGCAATCCTATGCTGTCACAGCAGAGATTAACTGCCACCTCCTGTGTGGCGTCTTCTATCAAAGAAGAGAAGAGAAGCATCCAGAAAGATCTGGATGAGCAGAAGTTAAAGGGTGCTGGGTCAAGATGCAAATGAAGAGTGGAAATGAAAAGAGACCCAAACAGGAAACTAGTTCCTATGCATTAGGAGCACAATAAATTTTCAGAACCTACTGCCAAGGGCGACAGGTGGTGGCAAAGGCCACACTTCATTACCTGTGCTCTGTCTAGGTGGTCTTTGGACTCTTTAATACCTAGTGTCTCCTGGCATCATTACGTGACTGGTCACATGGGCTTCAAAAGAAGTAAATGCATCCGAGCACGAAGAGAAAAGAGAGAAAGAAAAGAATAAATTATACTGGTGTGACATGACTGTAACACTACCCCCCTCCTAAGGCTTGAATTCCCAGACAAGCCAGGTGCTCACGGAGCACTGGCCATGTCCAAGACGTTGAAGGGGAGGCCCCACTCCAGCGGGTTAGTGTCAAAGCCTGTCTGTTTAAAAAGAAGAAGAAAGTCTAATGGGTTGATCACGAGTGACCAAGGGGCAGAGGGATGGGCATGGTGGAAAGCCTTTAGTGCATCCTGTGCATTACCAAGGTTCTCAGTAGGCTCCCAAATCCTATCCTTGTCCCCAAAACCCTTCCAGTAGACTAAATATTCCAAGCATGTCCCGTTCTGGCAGCTAGCCACCAAATAATCTACTTCCTACTCGAAGTCTCTGTCCTCAGTTATAATAACCAGGCCTGGGCATCAAGGGACTTGCCCCTCAAGATGTTCCTTGTAAGGTTTCACCCAGGAAACATTAACCATAGGGTGGATTTGTAGCGTCTTCAGTAGTAATAAAGTAACCACATTTGGGTCTGCTAGGGCTGTGATCTTGTACAGCCCCAGCCAATGCTCAGTCAACTTCTTTGAAGCTCTTGTGAGCCTCAAGTTCTCCGTTGAGAGCCAGACTAGCTGGCCAACTTCATAAATAAGGGCATCGGAATGATGCTTGTCCACCTGTTTCTTCATTTTCTCCTGAGCTAGCAGGAGGTTGTGGTGCACTTCTTTCAAGGTGATGGAGAACTCATCCACTGCGGGGGCCATACTACTTCTGGCAATAGCTTCGATGCCCAACTGCATTGGATAAGTATGGGTGATACTGAAGGAAGTCTTCTTCATAAAAGAAGAGACCTTGGAATTGATGCTATACTGTGCGATCGGAAGCCAGTCTGACCATTCTTCTTGGCAGTCAAAGCAATATATTCTCAAAAACTTTCCAATCTCTTAGTTTGCAACTTCTGATTGCCCATCCATTTGTAGATAGAAGGCAGGTGGAGAGATGTGTTTTGATGCTGAGTTGCTTATTAATACTTTGCATCACCTGTGATGCGAACTGCGGACCTTGATCCATAGTTATGGACTTTGGAAGGCCATGATGCTTCCAGACATGCTGCATAAATAACTTGGCCATGTCAACAGCACTGATTGCCTTGGTATACGGAATCAGCTCTACTTCCTTGCTGAACTGGTCAACCACCGTCAAGATGGCATCAAATCCATGAGAGAAGGGGAGGTTGGTAATGAAGTCTGCTGTGATGTCCTCCCATGGACCAGATGGAACTGGTAAAGGAATAAGCCTGCTGGCTGGTGCAGCACCTATTCCCTTAAACTGCTGGCATGTGTCGCATCTAGCAATGTAATTCTTGACAAAGGTGGCAAGGCCAGGCCACCAATAATTATGTTGTAATGCTTCTAGTGTCTTTTCTTGTCCTGGATGCCCCATAATGGGCGTGTCATGGTGCTTCTGGATGACCTCCATCCAAAGCAGTAATGATTCAGGGATGTAAATTCTTCCATGGCAGTCACTGAGGCAGCCATCATGCTCCTCCTGGATTTCCCACTTTCATTCAAGTTCTCTTATGTCCCTTTCACGTAACTTGCACATCTTTAGAAATATTTTATGTCTAAGTTGTACCCCTTCATCTATAATTAAGAGTGTGCCCTCCAAGGGGGTTGCTCTAATCTTGTTTGGGGAGATAATGATTATTCCCTTGTTATCTTCCTCAATTCCTTTGGCATGATCCAGGCAATGACTTAATGCGTCAGCGTTCGCCATCGAGGCACTGGGCTTATATACCCATACCATATTAAATCAAGTAAGATACTGTGCCCACCGTGCTTGGCAGCAATTCAAATTCTGGTGTGTCATGAAAAACCTTAAGTTATTGTGGTCATTTCAGACCTCGAATGGTAGCTTGGCTCCTTCTAGGTAATGCTGCCATTGCTCTAATGCTTGGATGACGCCTAGCATCTCCTTATTGGCAATAGGGTAGTTCTGTTCTTCTGGAGTCATAGAGTGGCTAGAATACACCACTAGATGCCACTTGTCTTCTTTTAATATACTTAAAACAGCCCTGGTTGCATAATCCAAGGAATCACTTTCTACACAGAATTGGCAATCGATATCGGGGTAGACAAGGACAGATGCAGTGGTGAAGGCTTGCTTCAATGTATTGAAGGCATGCTGGCATGCCTCATTCTATAGGAAGGCCTTATCTTTCTTCATCAGGTCATGAAGTGGTCTAGCCACCTTACTATAATTGGATATAAACCTGTGATAGAAGTTTGCCAATCCTAGGAAGCTTCTTACATCCTTGACCTTTGTGGGGACCAGCCATTTCATTATGGCATCTACCTTAGCTGGGTCCATCTTTATTCCTTCTGGGGAAATAATCATTCCCAAGAAGTCTACCTCTTTGATGCGGAAGAAGCACTTTTCTGGCTTTACAAATAAATCATTTTCTTTGAGGCATTGGAGGACTTCTAGCATGATCTGATTGTGCTCTTCTTGATTATCTGTTTTCATAAATATCATTATGTCATCGATATAGATGATGCAGATGTCATTCATATTGGCAAAGATCTCATTCATCATCATCTGGAAGGTGGTAGGGGAGTTGCAAAGTCTGAAGTACATCACGAGCGGCTCAAATGCTCCTTTAAACATGACAAAAGCTGCTTTCCATTCATCACCCTCACGAATTCGGATATTGTTATATCCCCATCTGAGATCCATTTTCATAAATAATTTTGCTCCTCTTAGCTTATCCACTAATTGGGAAATCAGCGGGAGCAGGTAGTTATTCTTGATGGTATGCTCATTAAGGTAGTGGTAATCCTGTACCATGTGCTTCTTACCGTCTTTCTTTGGAACAAAGAAGACCGGAGAGGTTTGCAGTGACTTAGAAGGCCATATATACCTCTTAGCCAACTGATCATCTAGAAAAGCTTTGACTTCTTCTTGTTCCATTACTAATAGGGGGATGAGTTGATCCTTCTTAGGATTAAATGTTTCTTTGAGGTCGATTCCATGGTCCCATGGCTTTCTGACAGGCATATGCTCACTTTTCTTTTTCAAGAACTGTCTGAAATACTTTTTATACTCATGAGAAACCAGTTCCTCAACTGTCTTTTCCCTTTTTGGTTCTTGCGCTTCTAGCGCCTTTATGGTGGTGTAAATCTGGTATTGAAAGTCCTCTTCCTTCTTCTCCAGGATGCGGAGTAGCACTGGCTTATCCTATAAGTGATGGCAGTGTTGGGGGCAGTGAGTCATCTTTACTGTGCCCTTTGACCAATCTATCTTGGGGTTATGGCGTTTTAACCATTCATATCCCAGAATGAATTGGTTCTTCCCCAAGTCCGTTACTTCTGCTGTTATCTTTTCTTGGTGTCCTTGGAATTCCAGTACCAGTTCTGCAGTGTGTGTGATGCTGCCTGCCAAATTCTTTGTTCCATCCACATTGTATATGGGTATCTCATGGCAGAGTTTCACCAAAGGGAGTCTGATGTCATCGGCCCATTTTCAGTCCACAAATACTGCATTGGCCCCACTGTCTAGTAGAGCTTCAGCTCTTATATAATTCTTTTCAGACCTTTCCATATAGGGTGCAATGCGAACATTGAGAAGTATTTCCTTATCGATTTTTAAATTTCTAACAAAAATATCATCCGGGAAAGTGACATTCTGCTTTGGAGGTGGTTTAGAGGAATTAAGCCCAGGTTTATTGTCTCTAGTGAGCCCCATAGTGTTATGGCCGCAAGGGCGTAACTGCAAAGGGTTATGAATCGCTCAACGTGGATCTCAGCAGAGCTTGCCTAAGGAAGGGATCTGGAGCACAGACAGTGTGGATATGAAGGTCTTAGGGTTTGACACCACGCCTGATCTGCATGGTCACACTTGGGCATAAGGTGCATCACTGTGGATTGTGCGCAGTCCAGGTAAGGTCCAGTTATGAATAGGGGGCATCATGTGACGACGAGGGTCTAGGGTTCCCAGTTACTATAGTAGTAGCCTAGGTCACATGATGTATATACGCTAAGGTATATAAAGCCGGGACAGCTGAGGGCAACCTCAATCTGTTCTCTTGAGGGTTGCCCCCTCATTAGAGCGAGCCCTAGCTCGGGGTGTTCTCTCAGATTAGTGGGTTAGGTGGTCCTCTGTGGCTAAAGACGTCCTCGGCCATATGACTACACAGCTCCTATACATGTCTTCCCTAGGCCGAGTCCTTGGGTTGTTCTAGGGGTTGTATCACATAGGGAACCCCTCTGACAGCTATGTGAAAACTTCTTTTTCTATTTCCTCAGCTACTTCTACCAAGAGGTTGGAATACCTGTTAGGCGATGCGCCTTCGGAGCTCCTGGGGTCCTTCAGGCATAGCCTTTTCCCTTCCCGGTGAGACCTTCATAGTCCCTAAACCAGGCTCAGGCTTCTTTGAAATTCATTTCCCTCACTGTCTTAGGTAAGGGGCGTTTGGAGGGATCTACCTCCTTTCCTTTGTCTTCCCGGTTTGGTCCAGGTGTAGTGGACTTACCCACTCCTCTGACTAATGCAGAAGATGTGGTGCCCACATCGGTGTCTTCTTCATCCAAGGGGACTTCTTCCCATCAGACGACCTTTCTCATTTTCTGGCCAGAAGGCATGGCCAGTGTGCAAGGCTTCCATCATGGGCAGGTATACCTGTGCCCACCACCTATGAAGCTACACTCGTCACACTTTATCAAGGGATTTTCTCGAGTCTTCGGGGCCTTACAATCTTTGTAGAAATGCCCTTGTTTGCCACAGTTGTGGCAGTTATACTTTGTCTTATCAAATATAGGCCACCTTTGTGCCACATCGATATCCATAGCATTTGGGTCATGCCTCGGGGCTCCCGAGTTCCTCTGCACTCCCCTAGTGAGAAGTTTCATCAGGTCCTCTCACTCTCCTTGAATCTGGAGTTCTTCTATAAACTCTTTGAGATCGACCAGGTAATCCTTAGCCCAGATGTATCTCTTCATGATCCCTTGATCCGCATGTTTGTACAGCAGATCAATGCATTGATCAGTTGGCAGCACAGCCACCAACTGATGAGATTTAAACTTTGTTAGAAAGGAAACCATGTCGGTCCTCCCTTATATGAGGGTGAGCAGCTGTTGCTTGTGCCACTTCTTGTCATTTACCAGCCTAAAGTTGGCCAGCATCATCTTCTCAAATGCCTCCTAGGCTGGCCAGCCCGCCATTGCTGCTGCCTGGCTTATAGTTATTGTAAGGTGGGCAGCATCTCCTTTGGTCATCCTGGACACTACGGCTTTCACCGTGGTTTCAGCTGGGAGGGCAGCGGAGTTCTCCTCCTTCCATATGAGCACCTTGGCCCACCATTCATTAAACATGTTGCCCCTTTGTCCTTCAAAGTTCCCAGGATCTGCGATAATCTTGGACAACTTGGGCACACTAGGCCCTGCTGATCCACCACCAGTTGCTATCAGCCTGGCGGCAAGGGTTCTTACTTGGCCGACTAGGGTACCAACTGTTGCTTTAAGATCTTTTATCTTACCAGCCGCTATGACAAGCCAGTTACTTTCTTGCATTGCCCTTATTTCAGCCTGGGCCAGGTGGTTAATGAGATTCTCCTTCTTGCCCTCTACTCCAGCAAGGTAGTTTCCCAGCTCCACTACCAGTCTCACCCAATCATTGGTGCCAGCTGTGAGTTGGGAGATAATGTGGGTGAGGTTCTGGGGCAGCAACATTGTTATTGCTTTTTAGAAATACTTTACTTTCTTTGTGGGTCTCAACCAAATCCTGGATCCTAGCAGGGTCTGCCTGCTAATCTCTTTCTTGTATTCCCTCCTCATCCTTTTCTTTTTAGGTGCTAGGGGCTCCTGCACCGGTTCAGGCTCTAATGAGGGTGTGTTACAGTCACATCACACTATAGGTATACTTTGTTTCTTTCCTCTCCATGCCTGGACACGTTTACTTCATTTTGCAGCCCACATGATCAGTCACGTGATGATGCCAGGAGATGCTAGGTATTAAAGAGTCCAAAGACCACCTAGACAGAGCACAGGTAACGAAGTATGGCCTTTGCCATCACCTGTCGCCCTTGGCAGTAGGTTCTGGAATCTATTGCGCTCCTAATGTGCAGGAACTAGCTTCCTGTTTGGGTTCTTTTCATTTCTGCTCT
>JBBPUK010000208.1:0-24900 GCA_038094635.1 Tylopilus cervinicoccineus
AGTGACATCCAAAGACCCAGGTGAAGCTTGTGGTAAACGTACTCATGGCCTGGCTTCAACCTTGACAAGTAGTTGGCATTGAGATCCGAATTTGTACGTCGCTGCCCGACCGCGACTTGTTCCACTCTGACTATACCTGTTCCCGACGATAGTGCCGCAGTCTGCCATTTAGATCGAACACCACAGTTCTTACTCTCATTCCTTTGAACTACCCTTTACCCTATACATAACTCGCACCCTCGTTCTACCGTATATAAGGTCTACCGTCGTAGTACGATTCTCTAATCGAAACAGAGAGGATTTTACCCAGTCTGTCGACAGCTCTTGTAGTGTGATCTCTCGCCTATTCTGTCAAGCAGTAGTTACAAAATTTGAGCTCAGTTCGAGAACAATACCGTCATGTACGTTTGCAGGTTCCCTTGCGATTTGGCCAGCATCATCGTGTTTGTGCTATGCTGGTTGCTATTCATCATCTCCACTGTAATGAATGTTACTCCCGCTCATAGTTGTGGGCCTGACCAGAGACATTTTACAACGCGACAACCGAGACCACAACCTCGCTCTAAGAAGGCATGTTTTTCATCTTCGACTGGTCCGCCAAGTTCCTCGACGCCCTCGGACGTGGCAATTTGACACCCTCGCCACGGTGGCCACGTTTCAATTCCTCCTGGTCCTTTGTCTTTGTCGCAGTAAGATCCAGTTTTCACAAAACACTTTTTATTTTCCCTTTTGCCAGCCAGATCATGCCAGGCATCACGTCTCTCAAACTACCCGATCACAGAGCTCATCTCTGAGTTCTCTGCTATTCCTGACTTTCATCTGGTTGATCCTCAGGGCTGAAAGTATGATCTTCATTCCACGTGTTCCTTCCGATACTCTGATGATGCACCCATAGTACTGACGACCCACTTGTAGGTCTACTTGGTTTACATGGACTATTTTCAGCTCCACGCCCTACCATGGTACGACTCGCATCCCACATCGGCATTGAACATCTCTGATACTTTCTTTCGGCCATCTTAGGCGCGATCGGACGTAGGGTCAGTTCTTTGAGACATTTGAACAGTTCCTTGCTTTTTCCTGGCCTGTGGTCACTGACACAGACATGTGCACAGGCCGTGCAGACATCGTGACACGCATGGCATCCATCAATACCTTTCTCAAGATGATCAAGACACCGTATGTCCTATCTCCATGCTCGTGGTCATCCTCTCATTTCCACTTGTAGATTCGCAGAGGTGCTACCTAAAGTTGACAACCTCATTCTCACGCCTATCGAGATCTCACAGCGACACCTTCGACACCTCAGTGACCGGGCAACCCATAAGAACCTCCACTGTTCACTCCTTTCTGTCACCGTCACGGCACTCGAAGCCCGCCTCCGGCGGGATGATCCAACCGCCATTCCGGAGCTCTGGGCGATGCACGACAAGACATTTTAGCAATCGACTTTGAGTGCCTTGAAAGGAATGTCCGACCGTGTGTCGAATAGGGATATGCAGCTATCCGATCTAGTCAACTCGAGGCGTATGTCCCTTTACACGCGTCCAAACACGTGCAATGCTGACCAAGTGACTGTAGAGCAGGCGCATGGCCACCTGAGCCGGACACGAACTATTGGTGAGTATAGTGTCTCTCGACAAGTTACTGGGCGCTAACGTGGAACAGCGAGGGCCACTACCATGCTGTCCAGATACGCAGACACGTTCAACAACATGTTGTCGAGCTTGTCGTTGCAGGTACGTTTTATGTGCCCCCTTCTTGATGGCACCTTTCCCAAACAGGAGGTTATTGATGTGCAACTTTGTGTTTTTATCCTTCCTTTGATCGTGGATGTCTGTTAGAAAATGGTAGGATGCGGTGCGTAACGTTCTCGATCGATCATCTGTGCTTCTCATAACGACAACAAAGAATCCCATGACAACGACCAAAATGAAACTCTAGTTTGGAGACAGTCAGGTGATACCGAAAGCGAAAATGTCACGCATCATCCAGTCCATCCTGAGGTAGGTGTGGCGTTGACTGTCTGAGTATCATGTTAGGTTGACGCTCTGGACAGTGGTCTTATCAGTCCGGACTCTGATACGGTTACCAACAACGTCGTGCTCGTCGGGCATGACATTCAGGCAATTATGCAGCGTCTCGAAGAGATGAAGATCAGTAAGTCTGTCATGTCGTTACGTGTCTCATCTAACGGGATCCACTTTCTTTTGATCGTCTTCTTCATCTTTGGATGACATAAATTCATGTGTTCTCGTAAAATGACGTCCAGAACTCCCAAACAACCTTCTCGTCCTCGACATCGCCTTCCTTGAATGTGCCCTCTTCAACACTGGCCAACGCAGCCCGTTTACCAGAGTCGTTGCTCAGCCTGAGCTGGATGTTGCACTCATTCAGCATCGACCCGCCGTGCGTGTTGCACAACGCGGGCAACGACGCATTCATAATACTCGTGGCATTCCAGAGGATGGTGGACTCACTGGGGGCGTGGTGCCGCCGAGACCTATGTTGCGGACGGGGATGGGGACGGGGAACGGAAAGGGCAAGGGAGAGGTACCCAGCGGGAATGGGCATGTCAGGCGTGCTGCAACGGTCGCTGCGCGGATCTTGCGGCCCCTTGGAAATACACGTCCCGATCTGGGAAAGAATGGACACGGGAACATCAGCGGAAACGTTGCGAGTCGCCCGCAGATGACGGACATGAATCTGAGGCGTGGTCGGGATGGCGATGGCGATGGCGATGGCGATGGCGATAGGGTGGACGAGATGGGGGTGAGGGTGAGCGCGAAGTGGGCGTCCATGTTTGGTACGTTGACGTCACCGACGATGATGCCCGCTGACAAGAGATTGAAGAAGATGGGGAGTAGTGGAAGCGGGAGGTGGTTGTCCCGGTCGACGATCCTTTCTAGTCAGAAGCAGCAGAGCGTCATCCTCGAGTAGGGTACCCCCTTGGTGAAGCTGGGGGGAAAGGCGACGCTGTTTCATGTCTCATTTTCTTGTCGTTTTCTACATTCCGATGGCCATGGACTTGTTCACATGACAGAAACTAGCTAGCTTATTACACTCAGTAGTACGGAGGTAACGTTTTTTGGCAAATGCGATATCCATCATGAAGGCACTACTACTACTATGACATGATTGGATGATTCAAACAACGAACGTACAATCCAGCGAACTTAATGAATACCACCACTCATTTCCTTTTCTGCCTGACCAAGGAACCTTTGAAACGCCTCGTCACAATCCCCGTCGGGAAGGTGCAATGATTTGAACACAGCATCCAAACACATTTTTGCAATGCGCCAATTCTGCTCGTGACCTTTGCCTGGTGTCTCCTCGAGCCAGCCATTGGGAAGCAAGATTAAAAAATGGGACTTCTTCTCGCTACATCTCAGTGCATCCACATGCAGCCATGCATCCAAAGGTGGTCTCTCGCGAAGTTTGCCACCCTCATAGCGGAGACAGATCCAAGTAAGGACCCAGATGAATGACTCTACATCGTGTGCATAGATATGCTTGACTTCCCCTGTCAGCCCTTTTCTTGTGAGTAGGCCGAGCGCCATGAAAGGGATCGTGCCAGTGCGTTCATTCCCCGTCACACTTGTAGTGGTCGTCGCCAGATCGAAATCGTTCAGCACACCAACAGGATCGTCTGTCGAGCCTTTGTACATCAGATTAGATGCACTGACGTCACGGTGGTACACTTCATTCTTCCACAGCGCGAGATGACCTTTGGCAGCAGTCAGTGAGAGTTTCATCCGAGGAGGAAGACGATCACATTTCACCGTCTGCCACCAACATCTCAAGAGTGGCTCACCGGTCAGCGTCGACATCTGCCCCAGTTCCTGGAAGAAAATCACATAGAGAACGTGAGAGCCGTTCTTCTGCAGACCGAGATGTTCACGGATTATCGACGTAGAAGAGTCCGAAAACTCGTAGAAGAATGCCATCGTTGGGATGCGATGCTCGACATCCGGTTCTTTCTCTGCAGATCTCTCGTAAACTTGCTGCATCACATATAGCTCGGCCTCACTAGATTCTTCACTCAAAAACGATTCTGAGACTAGGCTCCCTCTCGAACTGAACTTTTGACTTGTCACCAGAAAGACGTTTGTTGCTCGTCCATCGAGGCCATAATGAGACCTTCGTTTGTCTGGGGAACAATCGAGTACAAACTCGATTGGGCCTTCCTTTGGGTCTTGGATGATCACCCTTGTCGAACCCGCAGAGAATTCACCAAAATCCAGATCAATGCAGCGATTCAAGCCCCAGTGTCGGTTCTGGAGGTGCTGCATTGCAAGTAGGAGGACAAGACAGTGGGGCAGATCTTGAATGATGTTCAGCACAGAACACTCGATTGGCCCTTGACGGTCGTAGTGCGAAAGATATAAGTGATCACCTACCATAACCCAGGATAAGGGTTGAACAATTGATACGTGCCAGATAGCAAGATCAATCGATAATGAACCGAGGGTAGTGAAACAGAGGACATGCTTCAAGTATTTTGTCGGGAATAACATCGCTGATTTCGAATCTCTGCCGTGAGGACCTGGATCCTGGGCCCTTGTTCGACCCCTCTTCACATGCTGATTGGAATTCGCATCCAGTTCCCCGCACAGACACCTTCCTCTTTCGTGTCACGCAGTTTTCAAGACTGCTAGAGTAGAATTTCACGTCAGTATGGTTATCACTATGGTCTACATGGCCTATTACTTTGATCAACCAGATTGAAATGAACTACCTACACTCACATTTCTGTGGGAAATTGTTCAACAAAGACTGTTTCACTGATTCATCATCAGGTTTGAGAACATATACTTGCAGAACTGGGTCCAGATGTACTTTCTGTTCGTGTGCTTTGAAGGAGGCCTAACCTTGTTGCAGGTGACCCTGAACTTGACTACAGCACAAACATCTTGCCAGCCAAACTCTTCTTGGGATAGCCAGCAGCAGCACTGAGAAGGCCATCAGGTTTGTCAACTCAGACATCAGCCATGGATGCAAGAATATCAGGTCTACAAAAGGAGCTTGCTTCCTGATAGGATTGCCTCATCTGCCTACTGTGCATCTGCAAGATTAAATGTGTTCACAAAGTAAGGGTACAAATCTGTTTCATTGTAGAAATACACTCAGTACAGGACAGAGTCTGTGACTGTATATTAGCACACCTGTAGAAATACACTACATGTTGAAACAGATGGACTGTTACATCTTAGAGGATACCTAGATGACTCACTGAGTGTTTGTCTAAAGACATTCACAGGTGGTGATTGTGGTTAAAAAGTTATTAGAACTCAGATGACTGAGTTCAAACTTATATCTACTGACAAGTATGGTAATACTATATATGATAGAGTAAAGTATGTAGAATGAAGTGCTACACTTAGGTGCACATTCAACACTCCCCCTCACTAAGTGCATTTCCTATTTGCACATTGGTGAGTTCACTGGTCATCTTGTGATGTACTGTAGAAGACTAAGCCCAGTTGAGATCTTAGTTCTTCAAATTTAACATGGCCAAGGTTCTTGGTGAACAAGTCTGCAGAATTGTGTTGTCCATCAATGAAGAACAACTCTATCTCCTTGTTGGCTATGTAGTCATGAATTGTGTGCCATTTGATGTCAATATGCTTTGATCTGGCTTCAGTGACAGGGTTGGATCCCATAAAGATAGATCCTTGGTTATCACCACAAAGTGGGATAGGATGTAGATTGTATCCAAGTTCCTCAAGGAGTGATCACAACCATTTGAGTTGGTTTGAGCAATCAGACAGAAAAATATACTCTGCTTCAGTGGAGGAGTGGGCAATGTGGTTCTGCTTCCTTGACTTCCAACTGAAAATTCCATTGGCTAGTTTGATGAACCAGCCTGTCTGAGAGTAGCAATCAATAGGATCAGTTCTCCAATTCAAGTCCAAAAAGACAATAAGGTCTGCTTGCATGGATCCATTAAATACAAGGGAATAATATCTAGTCCCAAGTAGATATTGACAAATGTATAATGCCTTATCAAGATGTTCCTGACATGGATTAGCCAAATGCTTGGACAAGATGATGACTACATAGGTGTTACATATCAGGAGATCTTCTTCATACGCCCCTACTCTTTCTCCTCCTTTTCAATCTATGCATTCCATGATTCACCTTTTGTCCTATATTTGCTTCAACATGTGCTGAGGAGAACCTCCATCATTCACTCTTATGTTGATGACCTACTTCTGTATTCTAGTACCAGCAGACTTCCCATCCCAGATATATCTTTAAACTACTGGTAATACTATTCCCATTCCTGATATTTCCTATTAGTTTACCTGGTCTGTGCTCTGCCAGTTTACCCTATAAATAGGGTCCCTGCATGTACTTATACTTTAGCTTGTTCTACACAATCTATGTGTTAGAACTCCTCCTTAAAATGGCTGATCACCTCATTGCTCTTCTGAGTATCCTCTACCCTTTAATTATCGACACCCTTATTCATGGTTTTTCTCTTCAAGTAAAAAGGGACTATTCTTACAATCTTAACTTGTCATTGCTGATTGTTTATATAGAGGGCCATGTACCATTATGCCACAGCTAGGTTATCTGCACACAGAAGTGCTGAGGCTAGCATCTACACAACAAAAGATTGCCATCTGAAAGCTGTGCTGACTATATCGCTATTCAAGGATCCAGATCTACACTGAGGTGCCACCTGTCATCAGAAACAGTTGCTATTCTATCTAGAAGTTCTAGTGCATTTGTGTTAGATGCTGTTGCACCATAACAAAAGAACAAGCTTGTCCAGTTATCCTCTGCTCTTTAGCAGAAGAGATCTCCACTATTTTTCCACCCTATCATACCACTCCCCACAAGAGCCTTCTGACTTAGAATCAGATATTCCATCCAGATCTGTCTATCATCTTCCTTCAGCTTTGCAGGCTCTGCAGCACTCATGGACCCCTATTGGATGTCCCCCTTTAGCAAGAAATTCCCTACTACAGGCACCAACCCCCATTCTAGCTGTTATTTCTCTGACAGTCCCCATAGTAGTTGTATACTCTAGGATCACTCCCCTGCCCCAAGGACTTACTCTCCCAGGTTACCCCTCTATCCTTTCCTAACCTTCTTTCTCCAACAATGACAATATGTCTACAGAATTGAAGGGTGAACTACCTGATAACTTTATAGAAGAAGTAGACAATGCCAATTGCTGGCTCCTAGCCATCAAAGCTTATTTGAAAATCAATATGCCAGTCTACATGACAGAGATGTCAAAAATTATGCTATTATTGAACAAGATGAGCAAGGAGCATGGTGCCCACTTTGCTGAAGCATAGTATAGGATCATGGCCAAGAATCTAACTCCATCAAGAATATTCAAGGAAGTCTGTGATGACTTCATCAAGACCTTCCTCTCCATTGATATAAAACAGAAAGCCTGCTATGTAGTGGCCAAACTCTGGCAGAATATTAGAGATGAACAAGGGTTTTCAAAATATATAGCCAACTTCCAGTTAGAAGTGGTTAAGACAGCACTAGATGACAGGTCCCTAGTCCTTATAGACAAATTCACCCATGGATTGGACAAAGACTTAACCCAGATGATACTCTCCATGGAAAAAGTCCCAGAGATGCTTAGTGCATGGGTACAAGCTGCTAGCAAGTTCCATGCACAGAAAAAATGACCCTGCTCTATCTGCAACCTTTAGAAAGAAGGATTGGGTACATCATCTTTCATCCATAGGAACTCTAATGCTATGGATATGGACATGGTAAATTTAACACTGGTGCAACAAGCAGATCATATCAGAAAAAGACTGTGCTTTATTTGTCACAAAAATAGATGCTCTACTCGCAACCATCAATGCCCAAAAACTAACACTGCCTATAAATCCTATTCCATTACTCCTGTTCCTGCTATGCCCTTTCTATCTAAGAACCTGTTCCATCCTGCTGCAATCAGAACTATGGATGCTACCAAAGAAACACTGTCCCAGTCTGCACTTACCAAGTATCTCAACACTCTTAGCACTACCAAGGATATCTCCCAAGAGGAAGTCTTACAAATTCTCAAAACTATATATAATGAAGAAGAAGCAGCCCAGATTGAGGGAGAAACTGCAGAGGTGAAAGCAATCAACCTCTAGGATTTTTGAAGTGGAAGGATGCTTTGATGTCTCCCCTTCTCTATACTGTTGTGACTATAATTGTATCTGATGCAAAGGCTTAATCTATGCGAATCCCTTTGACCATTCAGTCAGACAAAATCATTGAAACCAAAGCCCTGATGGACTGTGGAATCACTGGAAACTTTGTCCGTCTTAGACTTGTAATCAGAAATAAGCTACCCACCAGGCAACTAAAGTGAAAGATGATAGTATGAAATGTGGACAGCAGTGTCAACAACTCAGGACTAGTACAGCTTGTAACCAGACTCCCCATACAATTGGAGATTGGGAAACCTCCAAAGACTTTCTAGTGATAGGGTGTGGAAAGAAAGATGTCATCCTAGGACTCCCATGGCTGAGGAAAGTAAACCCAACCATAGACTGGAAAGTAGGAACTATAAAATTCTTTCCCCCTGCATTGACAGAGGATGATCTCCTTCCATAGCAATATATACTCCACTACCTTAGAACTGATCAAAGTTCTTCACTAGAACAAAAGTACATCAAATACTACTATTTGTTTATATATATTAATAAACTCACTATCACATCTGAAATCACCCAGACCACCCCCCAAAAAGAAGTCATTCTACCTGCCAAATTTAAAGAGTTTACCATAGTATTCCAGGAACTCCTGAAAGGTGAACTTCTCCCAATATGACCTTTTGACCACATCATAGACCTGAAGGAGGAATTCATTCCCAAAGTAGCCAAAGCTTACCTGCTGAACCCCAAGGAAATTGATGCATGTAGAGAATTCATTGATGAACACCTAGCCTCAGAAAAGATCATACCATCTAAATCCCCACAAGCTGTACCTTTCTTTTTTGTGCCAAAGAAAGATAGATTGCTATATCTCTGCCAGGATTATTGATATCTCAACAAGTCTACCATAGGGAACACCTATTCCTTACCCCTCATTTCTAACCTGTTGGACCATCTCAAAGGGTCCTGATTGATACAAACCCTAAACCACTAAGGCTCACTTGAAGTCTTTGGGGTATTCATAGGTCATACTGATGAGGTTGTGTAAGGAATAGAGGGGCTTGTAGAGGGGCTTGTAGAGGTGCTCTTAATTCCTTGCTTGGCTAGCAGGTAGAGGGGAAAACACTAAGAGAACAAGCTGAGGTCTTCAGCATTGTCCCCTAGCCTATATATATTATTGTATAGTATAGCCACTGGCACATAGACCATGTATCTAACTATGGTAATTGTCCTGCTATGGTCAAACCCTTAGCCCTTATCAATGCTTTCTGGTAATGGCAATCAGCAATCCTGTGCTACCACAGTGGAGATTAACTACCACCTCCTATGTGGCATCTTCTATCAAAGAAGAGAATAGAAGCATCCAGAAAGATCTAGATGGGCAGAAATTAAAGGGCACTGGGTCAGAATGCAAATGAAGAGTGGAAATAAAAGAGACCCAATCAGGAAGCTAGTTTCTGCACCTTAGGAGTGCAATAGATTCTGAAACCTACTGCCAAGAGCAACAGGTGACATCATAGGCTGTACTTCATTATCTATACACTGTCTAGGTGATCTTTGGACTCTTTAATATCTAGTATCTTCTGGCATCATCACATGACTGATCATATGGACTGTGAATGAAGGAAATGTATCCATATGTGAAAGAAAAGAGATAAAGAAAAGACAATATATACATTACCTTGGGCAACTAGTGCCCATGCAACATGACTGTAATACTACCCCCCTTCTAAGGTTTGGATTCCCAGATGAACCAGGCACTCATGGAGCACTGGCCATGTCCAAGACATTGAAAGGAAGACCCTGCACCAGCAGATCTATGTAAAAGTTGGTTCATTTAAATAACTAGAGAAAGTCCAGTAGATCAATTGTGAGTAACTGAGGAACAGAGGAATGGGCATGATGGAAAGCCTTTAGTGTATCCTGTGCATTACCAAGATTCTTGGCAGGCTCTCAAGTCCTATTCTGATCCCCAAAACCCTTCTAGTGGACTAAATATTCTAAGCATGTCCTGTTCTGGCAGCTGGCCACCAAATAGTCTACTTCCCACTTGAAGTCTCTGTCCTCCATGATGATCATGGAGCCCAGACATCAAGGGACTTGCCTTTTAAGATATTCCTTGTAAGGTTTCACCCAAGAAATGTTATGATACAACCCTAAACCAGAGAGTGTCTCACTTGAGGGTAAGCTTGGTGTGTCCGTAGGTTGCTGGGGTGTGGTATGGGGTAATGGGCTTGTGAAGGTGCCTATGTTATCCCTTGCTAAGACTAGCTAGTAGAGGGGAGAACACCAAGAGAACAAGCTGAGAGCTTCAGTGTTGTCTCCTGGCCTATATATATGCCAGTACTGTACAGCCACCTGGGCATGGATCAACTATCTAAGTATGGTAATTGTCCTGCTATGGTCAAACCCTTAGCCCTTATCAATGCCTTATGGCAACGGCGATCAGTAGTCCTATGCTGCCATAGTGGAGATTAACTGCCATCTTCTGTGTGGTGCCTTCTATTAAAGAAGAGAAGAGAAGCATCCAGAAAGATCTGGATGAGCAGAGATAAAAGGGCGCTGGGTCAGAGCGCAAATGAAGAGTGGAAATGAAAAGGGACTCAAATAGAAAACTAGTTCCTGCACCTTGGGAGCACAATAGATTTTGAAACCTACTGCCAAGGGCGACAGGTGATGGTAAAGGCCATACTTTGTTACCTGTGCTCTATCTAGGTGGTCTTTGGACTCTTTAATACCTAGCATCTCCTGGCATCATCACGTGACTGGTCACATGGACTGTGAATGAAGTAAATGTGTCCATGCACAAAGAGAAAGAGGCCATAAATAAATTATACAATATCTTGGGCAGCTAGTGCCTGTGTGACATGACCATAACATGTTAATTGTGGGGTGGATATGTAAACTTTTTGATAGCAATAATGTAACTGCATTTGGGCCTGCTAGGGTGGTGATCTTGTATGACCCTAGCCAATGCTCAGTCAATTTCTTTAAAACCCTTGTAAGCTTCAAGTTCTCTGTGGAGAGCCAGACTAGCTGGCCCACTTTATAATTAGGGCCATTAGAACAATGCTTGTCCATCTGTGTCTTCATCTTCTCCTGAGCTTGTAGGAGGTTGTGGCACACTTCTTCCAGGATTGTGGTATACTCATCCACTGTAGGGGCTGTACTACTTCCAGTGATGGCTTCAGTGCCCAACTACATTGAATAAGTATGGGTGATACTGAAAGGAGTCTTCTTTATAGAAGAAGAGACCCTGGAATTCATACAGTACTATGTAATTAGAAGCCAGTCTGACCATCCTTCTTGGCAGTCAAAGCAATAAATTCTCAAAAACTTCCTGATCTCCTGATTTACAACCTTCAATTACCCATCCATTTGCAGGTGGAAGGCAGTCAAGAGATGTATTTTGATGCCAAGTTGCTTATTAATAGATTGCATCACCTGTAATGTAAACTGTGGACCTTGATCTATAGTTATGGACTTTGAAAGACCATGATGCTTCCATACATTCTCCATAAATAACTTGGCTATGTCAATGATGCTGATTGCCTTGGTACATGGGATTAGCTGGTCAATCACCATCAAGATGGCATCGAATCCATGAAAGAGGGGAAGATCAGTAATGAAGTCTGCTGGATGTCCTTTCATGGACCAGACAGAACTGGTAAAGAAATGAGCCTGCCAGCTGATGCAGCATCTGTTCTCTTGAACCATTGGCATGTGTCACATCTAGCAATGTAATCTTTAACAAATGTGGCTAAACTAGGCCACCAATAATTTCATTGTAATGCTTTAAGCATCTTTTCTTGTCCTGGATGCCCCATAATGGGTGTATCATGGTGCTTGCAGATAACTTCCATTCAAAGCAGTAATGACTCAGGAATGTAGATCTGACCATGGTGGTTGCTGAGGCAGCCATCTTGCTTCTCTTGGATTTCCCACTTCTTTTTGAGATCTCTTATGTCCCTTTCTTATCACTTGCATATTTCCAGAAATATTTTATGTTTAAGTTGGACCCCTTCATCCATAATTGAGAGCTTGCCCATACAGGGGGTTGCTCTAATCTTGTCTGGGGATATAACAATGATTCCCTTATTATCTTCCTCAATTCCTTCAGCATGATCCAGGCAATGACTTAGTGCATCAGCCTTTGCTATCAAGGCACCAGATTTGTACACTCACATCATGTTGAATCAAGTAAGATACTGCACCCACCACACTTGGTGGTGATTAAGATCTTGGTGCATCATAAAAAACCTTAGGTTATTGTGGTCATTCCAGACCTTGAATGGCAACTTGGCTCCTTCTAGGTAGTGTCACCATTGCTCAAGCACTTGGATAACATCTAGCATTTCCTTATTGGCAATGGGATAATTCCATTCTTCTGGGGTTATAGAGTGGCTGGAGTATGCCACTGAATGCCACTTGTTCTCTTTTAATATGCTTAAAACAGCTCCAGTTGCATAATTCAAGGAATCACTTTCAATGTGAAATTGACAGTCTATGTCAGGATAAGCAAGGATGGGTGCAGTGGTGAAGGCTTGCTTCAGTATATTGAAAGCATACTGGCATGCTTCATCCCATAGGAAGGCCTTGTCCTTCTTCATCAGGTTGTGGAGTGATCTAGCCCCTTTACTATATTTGGAAATGAACCTGTGATAGAAGTTTGCCAATCCTAGGAAACTCCATACTTTCTTGACCTTGGTGGGATCTGGCCATTTCATTATGGCTTTGACCTTGGCTGGGTCCATCTTAATTCCTTCTGGTGAAATGATCATTCTCAAGAAGTCCACTTCCTTGACACAGAAGAAATACTTTTCTGGCTTTATGAACAGGTCATTTTCTTTGAGGCATCTGAGGACTTCCAACATGATTCTATCATGTTCTTTTTGGTTACCCATTTTCATGAATATCATTATGTCATTGATGTAGATGATACAGATATTATCCATATCAGTGAAGATCTCATTCATCATGGCCTGGAATGTGGCCAGGAAATTGCAAAGTCCAAAATACATCATGAGGGGCTTGAATGCTCCTTTGAACATGATAAGTACTGCCTTCCATTCATCACCTTTGCAAATTCAGATATTGTTATATCTCTATCTGAGATCCATTTTTGTAAATAGCTTTGCTTCTTTTAGCTTATCCACTAATTGGGAAATCAGCAGGAGTGGATAGTTATTTTTAATGGTGTGTTCATTAAGGTAGCAGTAATCCTGTACCATATGCTTCTTGCCATATTTCTTTGGAATGAAGAAGACCAGAGAGGTTTGTAGTGACTTTGATGGCCATATATACCCCTTAGCTAGCTGATCATCTAGAAAAGCCTTTACTTCTTCTTGTTCCATTACTGATAGAGGAATGAGTTGATCCTTCTTTGGTGTAAATGATTCTTTTAGGTTGATCCCATGATCCCATGGCTTCCTGATAGGCATATACTCACTTTTCTTTTTCAAGAACTGTCTGAAATACTTCCTATATTTGTGAGGAACCAATTTCTTGACTGTCTTCTCCTTCTTTGGTTCTCATGCTTCTAGCACTTTTATTGTGACATGAACTTGGTATTGTACATCCTCTTCCTTCTTTTCCAGGAGATGGAGGAACACCAGCTTATCCTGTAAGTGGTGGAAGTGTCAAGGGCATCAAGTCATTTTTACTATGCCCTTCAACCAGTTGATCTCAGGGTTGTGGTACTTTAGCCACTCATATCCCAAAATAAATTGATTCTTGCCAAGATCTGTGACCTCTGCTGTTATCTTTTCATGGTGTCCTTGGAATTCCAATACCAGTTTGGCAGCATGTGTGATACTGCCTGCCAAGTTCTTTGTTCTGCCCATATTATAAATGGGTATCTCATGGCAGAGTTTAATCAAAGGAAGGTTGACATCATCAGCCCATTTTTGGTCCATAAACACTGCATTGGCTCTGCTATCAAGCAGAGCTTCTGCCTTTATGTAACTTCTTTTGGACCTTTCATTGTATGGGACAATGCAGATTTTAAGAAGTATCTCCTTGTTGATTTTAAGATTCCTAACAAAGATGTCATCCAGGAAAATGACATTTTGTTTTGGATGAAAAGGAGTTAAAGAGGAATTAAGCCCAGGTTTAACATCTCTGGTGAGCCTGTGAAGGGATCCCTCTGACAGCTATGTGAAATCAATTGCCTCCATTTCCTCAGTTCCTTCTACTGAGAGGTTGGAGTATCTATTAGGTGATGCACCTTTGGGGCTCCCAGGGCCCTTCAGGCATAGCATTTTCCCTTCCTAGCAAGACCTTCATAGTTCCAGAACCAGGCTTAGGCTTCTTTGAGATTCATTTCCCTTACTATTTTAGGTAAGGGGCATTTAGAGAGGTCTACCTCCTTTCCTTTTCCTTTATTTTCCCAGTCAGGTCTGGATGTAGTGGACTTACCTACCCCTCAGACTAATGCTGAAGAGTCAGTGTCCACAACTTCTTTATCATCCAAAGGGACTTCTTCCCAATGGATGACTGTTCTTATTTTTGTGCCAGAGATGGCAGGGGTCTGGGATTTCCAGTGGAAGCAGACATTCCAGTGTCCTTCCCCAATGAAACTACATTTGAAATATTTTACCAAGGGGTCTTCTCAGATCTTAGAGGTCTTATTGATACAACCCCAAGAACAACCCAAGGAAACTTGCCGAGAGAAGACACATATAGGAGCCATGTTGGCATCTGGCCAAGGACAACTTGAAGCCAGAGGGGCACAACCTAACCCACTAACCCAAGGGAACACTCTGAGCTAGAGTTTGCTCTACTTGAGGGAGAAATCCCAAGAGAACAGACTGAGGTTGCCCTCAGCTGTCCTGGCTTTATATACCTTAGTGTATATACATCATGTGATCTAGGCTACTAATTAAGCAACCAGGAACCCTTGACCCTTGTCATCACATGATACCCCCTATTCATAATCGGACCATAGCCATGCTACAATCAATCCACTGCCTTACGCCCAGCTATATGCAGATCAGGCATGGCATCAAGCCCTAAGACCTTCATATCTGCACTGTCCATGCCCCAGATCCCATCTTACACCGAACACCAGTGAGATCCATTACAGGCAATTTGTGACCTTTTGCAGTTATGCCCTTGCAACCATAACACTTATAGTCTTTGGAGAAATGCCCTATTTTCCTGCAATTATAGCAGGAGTACTTCAATTTGTCAAACAACAGCCTACTCTGTGCTGTGTCAATATCCATAGAATTTGAGACATGCCTCTGGGCTCCCAAGTTCCTCTGTGCTCCTCTAGTGAGAAGCTTCATCAGGTCCTCTTGCTCTCCTTTTATGTGAAGTTCTTCTGCAAATGTGTCAAGACTTTCAGAGTAGCCTTTGACCCCAATGTATCTCTTTACAATCCCTTGATCTGCATGCTTATAGAGCAGATTGATACATTGGTCAGCTGGCAGCTGCACCACCATCTGATGAGCTTGAAACTTTATTAGAAATGATGTCATGTTGCTCCTTCCTTGCACAAGAGCCAACAATTGTTGCTTGTGCCACTCTTTGTCATTGACCAGTCTGAAGTTGGCCAGCATGATCTTTTCAAACACTTCCCAAGTGGGCCATGCTCCCATCATTGTCACTGCTTGGGTTATCATTTGCATAACATAGGTGGTGTCCCCCTTGGTCATCCTTGAAAGGATTGCCTTGATGGCAATATTCTCTGCAAGGACACAAGCATTCTCCATCTTCCACATCAAAACTTTGGACCACCATTCATTGAACATGTGGCCCCTTTGATTCTCAAAGTTTCTGGAGTCAGCAATTACTTTGGAGAGCTTGGACCCTCTGGTTGTCATAGCTGCATCTGATGCTGTGAGTTACACATGAAGAGTTACCACTTCTCCTTCCAGATCTCTTATTCTGGTTGTGGTGAGGATCAGGTACGCTTCTTCTGAGGTGAGTTGAGAGGCAAGCATGGCCTTCTCAACTTTGGTATTCTGAAGGTAGTTGTCTAGTTTGACTACTAGACAGGCCCAGTCATCATTTCTTATGGCCAGGTAGGAGATGACATTGGTGAGTTCTTAGGGGAGAGGCATTGTAAAAAAGGTAAAGGTGAATTATATTTAAAATTTATAGTGGAAATGCTTGGTTGGCCTTAGCCAGATCCTAGACCCTAATGGTTATTGCCTACTAATCTCCTTCTTGTACTCTTTCCTCTGTCTTTTACAGTGAGGGGGCTCCTGCTCTAGTTCTGGCTCTAATGAGAGTGTATGAGATCTAATATCCAGAGTGAATAGATGCTCTTCCAGACCTGGGATGAAGGGGGCACTGGATAAAGGGGACACTCCAAATATCTAGTCTAATTTCTATTGGTGTTAGAAGAGGTTCCACTCATGTTCTAACCACTCATTGTCAAGGTACAGGTTAATGGCTAGATGGGGTAGAAGGAAATGCTATGGAGGTGGAGAGGGTAAGATGGTTAAGATGGTGGATTGCTAATTGATCTTGTCTTAGCAAAATTATTACCCTGGGTCTACTAATAGGGTCTGGGAAGCAAGGTTTCTGGGGGGATTCTCTTTCTAGATAGTGGTGTCTGTGATCTCTAGCTACTCTAAGTAGCTCCAGAAATCTTCTTTAAAGTGCTGAAGAACTCTAAGTTCTGCTGAAAGCACCTAAGAGGTCTTCCTATAGGTCCTAGAGGTATGTGTGTATGGGGAGGGTGATAGGTTTACTCCAAAAGAGACTCAATGTGAAGAAGAATAGGATGTTGGAAGTCCTCAAGCCAAGGGCCAGCCAGGAGAACATTGGGAAGGAGTCTGGTGCATAAAACCAGAGGTCCAGTCTGTCGTTAGCAGAGTTAGTAGGCAGTAAGGTATATGTGGGGTGGTAGGATACAAGTAGAATGATAACAGAGACAGTAATGATAGCAGTGGACAGTCAGTGTGCAGTCAGATGATGATGAGCAAATGGGAGCTAACTTTCCTAATCTTGCTACACCAGATTTATAGTTCCAGGCATACCTGAGACTCTGTATATGAAATTGGAAGGTCGGTAACAATTCCATATGAGACTATAAGTCCATATATAAGTCCAAAACCAAATGGTAAGTAGTGTTGACTGTTTAGTCTTTGAGATTGAAGTCCAAGACTGACTGTGTAGTCCAATTTTAATCCAAGTCCAGGTTGGTCTACACATAGGGTGATAGGAAGATATAAAGGACTGTGAAAGGCTAAGAACTGATGACAAAAACATGAAAAATAAAGGAATGTAACTGTAGAGACACATCAGTCTCTATATCTGTGGGGACTTTGCTACTGACTGCCCCCAGTCAGACCAAGTGGCTGTGTGCATGACGCAGTGCAGAGTTTGAAATAAGTGAATTACAACTCATCAATTTGTTTCACTAAGACTCTCTGTCTCTCTCTCTCTACCACCACCACTTCAATAATGGAAAGCTGAATCACCCACAGCCACCAACTTGCTAATGCCAGAGCCATACACCACTGCCAGCTCAAGGATCAATGGGTAGTGGCCACCATAAAATTGGATGCCAAGTTGCAGATGTGGCTGGGTGATATGAGCAACCTGTGAAAAGAGTAGAACAACTGGGTCATGTGGTTCTAGGCCACCCTGGTAAGTTCCTGTCTTCACTAGAGGAGGGGACATACTAAGAGGCATCATAGGGAGAATAGGACATCATGACCACTGCTGCGGCTGACATCATGCTTGATGTCAGCCTCCCCAGTGAGGTCACTAAGCATCTGTAGGTCACAAAATAGAAGGCCCACAAATGGACCCATTGCATCAATCTGACCACAGTGCCAGCTCAAGAGGAGAAAGAGGCCATACCAGCCGAGGACAAGGGGAGCATGTGAGTTGAGATCAAGGAGGAGTAGGAGACAATGAGCAGTGAGGGAGCAGAGGGGGTGTGGGGGCCCAGAATGACATTGGATGCAATGTCTATTATGTCATCTGGACTGAAGGTGCATAGCCACAGGATTGCACATGGCTCAAGCTAACAGCACAACAGTGGGGGCATGAAAAGGAGGCCAAAGAAGAGGATATCGCCATGGAGAAGAAGACCAAGGTGACCCCATCCTTGTGGCTGATCTGGGGTGAAGAAGGGGCATGGGCTGCCTGCAACCAGTGTGTCCAGACAGGCTAGCTCTGCAGTAAGGGATCTGGTGCTGTGTGCCAACTGTACTATGCACACCAGGTCAAGTGTTCCCTATTCATGGGGTGATCTACATCCAGAAAGCAGCCAGAAGTGAAGGCAAAAGGTGAGTAGAAGTCTAGTAGTGCATCTAAGGAACTGACAACCCTTTGCAGCTCCCCCTGCCCCAAAGAGGGTTGTCCAGGCCCACATAAAGACTGGACTGAGCCAGTGGGCTACCACCCCCATCTCCATTGACAAGATGGAGAAAGAGATGGAGGAAAACAAAGCACCAACCCTGGTCAAGGGCAAGAGTAAGGTCAAGCCAATGATGGAGCATGCTACCCCTCCCAAGGCTAGGGGGCAGGTCAGATGCATTGAGGGTCTACTGTAGTGGGCCAACACACTGCAGGCTCATCTTTTCCAGATCTAGGTGGATACCAAGGTGCTAGAGGTAGAGGAGAATGAGGTGCTGTCCACCCTGAATGCCCTCATCAGTGAGCTGAGTGCAATCCTAGATCCATAGTAGACATTGCCCATCCCATAATTAGCACCTTCACCTTTGTATAATGGAATGGTTGCTCTCTGCTTGAAGTCTGAAAATCAAAGTAAGGTCTGAAAATCTAAAGGGAAGTGAAAGGAAAGAAATGAATAAGTCCTGTGTCTATGAGTGGCAGGCTCAAGTAGCATATGAGATACTGCTCAGCTTTTCTTCATTGGTCATTTTTCTTTGTCTATGTCTACTGATCAGGTCGGGTATTGTGCTTTAGTGCAAGGTACTGCTCAACTTGTCTTCATTGATTATCTACCTTCATCTATATCTGCCAGTCTTATTGGGTATTGGTTCAGTTCACAGTAACAAAAGGGCACAGTGTCTCAGTTATGCAAATGAAGGGCAGAATACATCTTCGGAGTCATAGAGAGATATAAAAAAGGAGAAACAGATGTTGTTTTTATATTCTGTATTTTTTCATGGTTTTATCTTTTGTTTTTTGATGTTTTATGAGATGAAGTGAGAGATGGTATATGGAGAGAGGAGAAAGAGAGTCTGTTGTTTAGATTTTTTAGCTTTTTGATATATATCAGAGAGCACTGGTCGAAGCCTGGGGTAAAATAGAGAGCAAAAGAAACAGAGGGTATGGAGAGTAAGACCAAGGTCAAAAGACCTGATTGTCAGAGTCTGACTCAATGTCGTTAGTCTCTAGAGCATCTTCCTTTGCCAGTCTATCTAGGCTTTCATTGTCAAGACCAGTGAGGTCAGTGACAGGGATAGGGGAGCTAAGGGAAGGATAGTAAGCTTAGCCTTTCATAGTCCTTTATATTTTCCTATCACCCTATATGTAGACTAACCCAGACTTGGATTAACATTGGACTATATGGTTGGTCTCAGACTTCAGTCTCGAAGACTGGACAGTCAACAGTACTTATCATTTGGTTTTGGACTTACATGTGAACTTATAGTCTCATATGGAATTGTTACTGACCTTCCAATTTCATATACAGAGTCTTAGATATGTCTAGAACTATAAATCTGATGTAGCGAGATTAGGAAAGTCAGCTCCCATTTGCTCATCACCATCTGACCGCACACTGACTGTCCACCACTACCATTACTGTCTCCATTATCATTCCACTTGTATCCTACTACCCCATGTATACCTTACTGCCAGCCAACTCTGTTAACAACAGACCAGACCCCTTCCCAGTGTTCTCCTGGCTGGCCCTAGGCTTGAGGACTTCCAACATCTTATCCTCCTTTACATTGAGTCTCTTTTGGGGTGAACCTATCACCCTCCCCACACACACATACTCCTAGGACCTGTAGAAAGATCCCTTAGGTGCTTTCAGCAGGACTTAGAGTTCTTCAACTGGTGCCCACTGTGAGGGACTCACAAAGGGGTTCCAGATGACAAAGCCTTTGACCTACTGCCCAATGCCAGGAGTTGAAAAACTTACTTGACTATTTTTGCAATTTGCAAATTGGTAAAGAGTCAGACTTGTTTCATTCAGTCTCCCCTGACAACCAACAACACCTGCATCTGAGTGTTGCAGGTGTGACTGACATTGACAGTGAACTTACCACTCCACCAAATACTCCTTTTGACTACTTGGAACAGGCAGATCAGACTAACCTGTCACCTATCACTGAAAGCCAGGTTTTGAGATTTATAACCCCTGACAACAACTTAGCTGGTGACAGGGACCTTGAGGTCCTTATCCCTGGTACCTTTATAGAATCTACACCCCTGAGGCAAAGGGGGAGATCTTCTCTTCCTTTGAATCCAACACCTCTCAGTAGGGAATCATCTTCTCAATCCTGGTGCTCCTCTTCAAGCTTCTCTTCATCTCTATTCCTAAATGGTCTTCTCAAACCCTCTGAAACATCCTACTGTCTACTCAGCCTGCCACCTAGCTTCACTAAAGCCACACCTAGCCCCTCTACCTCAACCATTGTTCCACTTGAATTATGTCCAGCTCCACCTATACTACCTTTACTCACTCTTATATTGCCTGCACCTGTTCCACCTTCTGCACTAGTCCTAATGGCAAACCAAGCCTTTCTCATGCTGCTTTGGGGCTTCTCCAAAGCCCCAAACTTCATGATAGACAGGATACTAGACTTCCTCAAGGAAGTGGAAATACTGGCCAGTCAAGCTGGTCTCAATGCAGAGGATACCATTAAGGCAGCTATCCAGTATGCTGATGCCAAGGAAGCTGATGGTTGGAAGCTTCTCAACAAGGCAACCACTAACCCCCCTGTCTAGGCAATATTTGTCAACACTGTAAAGAAACTCTATCCCAGTTGAAACCCAATTAACCAGTATAGTTGTGCCAACATCCAGTATCTCATTCAGAAGCAGCAAATGAAACCAATGTGCTCCTTGCAAGACCTAAGCACCTACCTATGCAAGTTCTAGAAGATAGCAACCCTCTTAGTCAATGCAAAGAAGCTCTTGGACTTAGACTGAGATGCTCTCTTTGTGGCCAGTCTTCTAGCTGAGCTAGAGATCCAGGTCTGGCAATGCCTACTATTCAAAAAACCGGACCACCATTCTTCCAACCCATATGATTTAAAGGATGCATGCAATGCAGCCAAGTTTCTCATCTCAGACACAGTGCTTCATCTGCTCTTGTTCTCAGGACAGACAAGTGCACCTTCTTTATCTTTTTATTACCCTACATGGGCTATGCCTGCCCTGCCAGCACCTGTGCTGACTCCAGTGGTTAAGCAGGAGCAGGTCACCATGTAGAGCCGAACTCCTAGGAACTGTGCATTCTGCAATGATCCTAGCCACTTCATAAGTAGCTGTCTGCAGGTACACTATATAAGGTAAAGCTAACCAATCTCTAGGACTTTGACTCTAGAGTTCCAGAGTATCCATTGGAGTTCATCTCCAGTGAGATGGTACTCTAACAAGATGGTGTTATATAAGATTATATAGTCCAAAACCATTCAAAGGTCTTACTGGAATGAAGTCTTGATTTGTAGGTCACACAGAGTGTGTATGAGAGTAGAGTAGAGGAACTTGTAGTGGTGCCCTTAATCCCTTACTATAGCTAGTAGAGGAAAGTACATCAAGAGAAAAAGCTGAAGGACCAGCCATTCATCCTAGGGGTTTATATAGTCCAAGGCTATGCAGCCACTAGTATATAGACCATGTACCCTAATATAGAATATTACTCTATATAGCTGCATAGCAGTGGAGATGAATAAGACTGTTCCATAGCTTGGAGTAGAGATTAACTGCCATCTTCTATATAGTGCCTTCTATCAAAGAAGAGAAGCTTGCAGAAAGATCCAGAGTAGAAATAAACAAGATGTGCCAGGCTGTATATAAGAGAAGCAGAATACATCTGAAAGCCCAAACAGGAAACTAGTTCCCATACTTCTAGAAGTACATAGAAAGTTCCAGAACTTACTATCAAGGGCAACAGATGATCTTATATAGGATACTTCATTATCTGTGCACTGTCTAGGTGGTCTTTGGACTCTTTAATAGCTAGCTCTCTTGATGTCACCATATGACCAATCACATGAGCTACAAAGGAAAAAGAAAAAGTAAAAGTGTCCATGTTGCCCAAGAAGAAATAAAATAGGCCTTTATGGTAATCCACGCTATATGTAGTAACTATAACACAAGATGTTAGTTCTAAGTATTTTGCTACTGGCAGGAGCTCCAAGGCTGCCACATTCCAGTACTATGCAAGTGAGGTGAGTAACCAGAGATGAGTCTAAATTGGACTGGCTTGAATGAGTCAGTAGGCAGGAGCCAAAGCCACCACATTCTTAAAGACTAGAGATCTAGGACAAGGTCTTGGATAGACCCAAAGTGACTATGACAAGATCTAGATAAGATCTGGAGTGACTAGGTGTTTAGAGTCCAAAGGACTATAGTTAAGTGTTGAGTAGCTAGATATTTAGAGTCCAAAGAACTATAGACAAGTGTTGAGTATTCTAGAGTCTAGAAGACCTAGGTGAGGATGAGACCTGAATAGAATTTAGAGTGTGAGAGACTTCCCACAGATAGGAGCCTAAGCTGCCATAATCCTAAAGTGGAACAGGATCTAAAAAGATCTGGATAGACAAGGTTAGAATAATCTGGGAGACAAGAATAAGAGGTAAGCCTTGAGAACTGAGGGACTGAAATCTGATAATAAGGTAGTGTATTAAGAATAGCTAAGATTGAGACTGAGGAATACAGGAGAGAATCCACAGCTTAAGTAGTACTGAGAGTAGCACCTAACTAAGTGTTATGGTGCAACGGCACCTAACACAAACATACTAAAACAACTAGATAGAACAGTAACTGTCTCTGACAATAGGTGGCTCCTCTGAGTAGACCTGAACTCACAGATAGCAACGTAGTCAGCATGGCTTCTGGATGAAGACTCTTACTAGTCTTGTGAATGCTAGTCTTGGCATTCTTGTGTGTGGATGACTTAGTGGTAGCATATATGACATGTGGCCCTCCTATAGATACTTTAGCAACAGCAAAGTATGATTGCAAGAATAATCCCTTTTACTGAGAGGGAAGAACTCCTAATGAGAATGTTGAGGTATCAAAGGTAGAGGTTACTCAGATAGTAGATAAGGTGATCGGCCATTCTAAGGAGGAGTTCTAGCATGTAGATTGCATAGAACAAGCTGCAGTACTGGTACATGCAAGGACCCTATGTATAGGATATACTGGCAGAGCATGGACCAGGTCATCAAGAAAGATAATTACTAATAGAGGAAAGGTGTCACCAGTGGTCTGAAAGTATATCCGAAGAAGGGAAGTCACTGGTGCTAGTGTACAGAATAAAGTCATTGGCATATGATCAAACAACAGAGGTTCCTCTCATCACATGCTGCAATGAATACAAAACATAAGGAGAATCATGGAAGGCATAAATGGTGAGTGAAGAGAAAAAGTGAGGGCATATGAAGAGAACTCCTTAACTTGTAACATTACCCCCGTCGCAAGGGCAAAGCTCCCCAGCTTTGATCTCAATAGCCTCTAGTTTCCAGGATAAGAGATCCCATAATGTTTGTGATCCCAATCTTGTCCATTGGATCATCATAATCATCTGTAAAAACCTCCCCTGCTGTCATAGTAGGAGAATATTGTGTATCCTCTGCAAGGGTAGTAGTCTCCTGGGCATTGTGACAAAAAGAATGATTGGAGATTCTGTCCACTAAAAGCCTTGGCTTTGATATGGGTATAGGACAGAGTGATCCTGAGAAAGGGAGGGAAGAATGTAATTGTTCCAGGTGAGGGCAGGCTGTGGCTATATGTCCAGGGTGGGGAAGGACACATCAAGGGCAAAAGTAAAAGGTACAATCTAAGATTGAATGCCCTAGGCAATGACATTGCTGGCAAGCAGAGGTGAATTGTCTATCAGATGTTGCTAGCAGGTACACTCCTTTGTTCCTGCATAGAGATATTTGATCCCAGAGCTCCAATAAGGCTATTTCTCCATCTCCAAGGGGGGAGGATGATGCAGATGGAGGAGAGGGCAGTGGGGATAGTGAGGCATACACCTGGTAACAGGCATCTTCTTCTACTAGAGCTACCAATGCCACTAATCCTAGTTGATCCATCACAAGAAGTAAAGGGTTGTGTGCTCATTTCTCTATATCACATACCATTTCGGTAAGAAGGTGGGTTCCTTCCGATATGTCAGTGGTAGGTCTGGCCACAATAAGGGCAAGTTGGGAGGTCTGTAAAAATATGGAGTGGAGGAGGGCTAGGGGGGACTCTTCATCAATTAATGCTTCGAAGAATAGGGCTAATCTAGAGTCTTGAAGAGCTCTTTCCATTCATGGGAGATTCTCTGAGAAGAAGGGGGTGTGTTGATGAAAGGTAAAGAATGGTTGATTCATGTCAGCATCAGTTAATTGGTGGAGGTTGGTAGATGAATGCGAGAGCTGATTTAGGTGGACCTGAGGTGGGTATCTTTCAGTGGTCACTTGGGAGGTTTTTGAGCAAGTTATAGGTCAAATGTGGTGAAGGGTGGGATTTTAGAAATAATGGGAGAGGAGGGAAACTATGGTTATCAAGAGGATAAAGTGGAGAAGATGAATGAGGAGTAGAAAAACAATGCAAGGGGGTATGAGATCTGATAAGGTGTAGTTGTTTGGGGTTGAAGGCATGGAGTACC
>JBBPUK010000208.1:27948-38077 GCA_038094635.1 Tylopilus cervinicoccineus
GCTTATATACATCATGTGATCTAGGTAACTACTATAGTCACCAGGAACCCTAGACCCTTGTCACCACATGATACCCCCTATTCATAATGGACCATAGCTGGACTGTGATCAATCCACTATCTTACACCCAGCTACATGCAGATTAGGCATGGCAATTGATGCCCTAAGACCTTCATATCCACACTGTCTGTGCCCCAGATCCATCATATGCCTTGTTATTCCAGCATGATCCATTGCAGGTGATTTGTGACCTTTTGTAGTTACACCCTTGCAGCCATAACACTGGAAGGTTGTGGAAGAGTTTCTTAGTCCAAAGAACATAACAGTGGGTTGGAAGAGGCCAAATGGAGTAATGAATGTGGCCTTTCATTGATCCTCAGATTTAATACAAATATTATTATAACCCCATCTCACATCAAACTTGGTGAAATATTGGGACCTCTTGAGGCAGTCTAGAAGGTCTGAGATCAATGGTAGGGGATAGGCATTTCCAATGGTGGACTCGTTAAGATATTGGTAGTCTTGGCAAGGTCACAGTGAGCTATCTTTCATTGGAACAAAGAAAAAAGGAGTAGCTTGTGGGGATTTCAAGGCAACAATTTTCCCCAAAGCTAGGTGTTCATCGACAAACTCTTGATATGCTTTGATTTCCTTTGGGTTTAGTGGGTATGCTTTGACTACCTTGGGAGTAAATCCTTCTTTCAAGTCTATGGCATGGTCAAAAGGTCGTGCTGGAAGGAGTTCTCCCTTTGGGGGTTCTTTGAATACCATAGTGAATTCTTTAAATTCAACTGGTAGAGTGATTTCTTTCTTCAGAGTTGCTTGAGCAATTTTGGAAGCAATGGTAAGTTTATCAATGTATAATGAGGGGTGATATCATTTTATATACTCCCACTCCAACTGGGAACTAGGATTGGCACTGAGATATCTGAGGATATATCTTTGAGGGAGAAGATCTTCTTCTATTAATGTTGGAGGGGAAAATTGCATAGTTCCAGCCTTCCAATCTATAGTTGGGTTGACTTTCTTTAGCCAGGGGAGTCCTAGAATAACTTCTTCCCTTCTGCATCTGAGCACTAGGAAATCCTCGGTAGTTTCCCAGTCTCTAATCTTGATGGGTAGTTGGGCTACAAGCTGGACCAATCCAGAATTGTTCACAGTCCCATCTATGTTTTGTGCTACCATCTTCTTCTTGAGTTATTGTATGAGGAGTTTATGTCTAATTACAACTTTAAGGTGGATGAAATTTCCTGTGGCTCCACAGTCTACTAGGGCATGCATTTTGATGGTTTTATCTAACTATATGATTAAAGAGATTTGCATAGATTGAGCCTTTGCATTAGATACAATTACAGTCACAACAGTATAGGGAAGGGTAGACATTGAGGCATTCTTCTATTTCAAAAATCCTGGAGACTGATTGCTTTGATCTCCCCTGTTCCTCCCTCAATTTGGGTTCATTCTTTTTTGTCATATACAATCTTGAGGACCTGCAGGACTTCTTCCTGGGAGATCTCCCTAGTAGTACTGAGGGTGTTGAGATATTTGGTGAGTGCTGACTGAGATGGTGTTTCTTCAGTAGTATCCACAGTTCTGATTGTGGCAGGGCAGAATGGGTTCCTGGATACAGAGGCCACAGCAGGGGTAGGGGCAATAGGATGGGGTCTATAGGCAGCATTGGTTCCTGGATGCTGATGGTTATGGGCAGAGCATCCCTTCTTGTAGCAAATGAAGCACAGCCCTTTCCTGATATAATCAGCACATTGTACTGGAGTCAAGTTTATTGTGTCAACATTCATAGCATTCAGATCTCTGCGGATAAAGGATGAAGCAGCTGCTCCTCCTTTCTAATGATTGCGGATAGAACAGAGTCGCTTTTTCTGAGTGTGGAATTTGCTAGTGGCTTGTACCCATGTGCTAAGTGTTTCAGGTACCTTCTCCATGGAGAGTATCATCTGTGTGAGGTCCTTGTCTAGGCCTCGAGTGAATTCGTCAATAAGTATCAGGGATCCATCTCCTAGCACTGTCTTGGCCGCTTCTAATTGGAAGTCGGCTATGTACTTTGAAAATCCTTGTTCATCTCTCATATTCTACCAAAGCTTGGCTACCATGTAGTGAGCTTTCTGTTTCAGATCTATGGGGAGAAAAGTCTTGATAAAGTCCTTTGAGACTTCATCGAATGTCTTGGAAGTAGTGGGATTCTCGGCCATGGTCCTGTACCATGTCTCAGCAAAGTGGGCACCACACCCCTTGCTCATCTTGTTAAGCAGTAGCATAATCTTTGACACCTCCATCATATAGACTAGGGCATTGATCTCTAAATAAGCCTTAATAGCTAAAAGCCAACAGTTGGCATTGTCAGCCTCTCCTGTAAAATCTTCTGATAATCCACCTTTCAATTCTGTAGGCATCTTGTCATCATCATTTGTAGTGGATCTAGAAAGGATGGAGGGTCAGCCCAGTGGCATAAGTCCTTGAGGAGGTGGAGTAATCCTAGGGTGAGCAACTACTGGTGGTACTACTGTGGCTAGGATGGGTGTTGGAGCTTGTAATAGTGAGTTCCTGGGTAAAGAGAAATGTCCAATAGGAGTTCAAGGGTGCTGCGGAGTCTAAGAACTTGAAGGAGGGTGATAGACCAGTCTGAATGGAGTATCTAACTTGGAGTCTGAGTGATTTAGTGGAGAGTGGTATGACAGGGTGAAGATAGTGGGGGTCCCTTCTACTGAAGAGCAGGGGATAACTTGATAAGCTTGTTCTTTTATTATGGTGTGACAGCACCTAATGCAAACATACTAAAACAACTAGATAGAACAGTAACTGTCTCTAACAATAGATGGCTCCTCTAAGCAGACCTGAACCCACAGATAGTGACGTAGTCAGCATAGCTTCTAGACAGAGACTCTTACTAGTCTTGTGAATGCTAGTCTTAGCACTCTTGTGTGTGGACAACTTAGCAGCAGTGTATATGACACATGGCCCTTCTGTATATACTTTAGCAATGGCAAAGTATGATTGCAAGAATAATCCCTTTTACTGAGAGGGAAGAACTCCTAATGAGAATGTTGAGATATCAAAGGTAGAGGTTACTCAGATAGCAGATAAGGCAATTGGCCATTCTGAGGAGGAGTTCTAGCATGTAGATTGCATAGAACAAGCTGCAGTACTGGTACATGTGAGGACTCTATTTATAGGGTATACTGGCAGAGCACAGACCAGGTCATCAAGAAAGATAATTACTAATAGAGGAAAGGTGTCACCAGTGGTCTGAAAGCATATCTGAAGAAGGGAAGCCACTGGTGCTAGTGTATAGAATAAAGTCATTGGCATATGATCGAACAATGGAGGTTCCTCTCATTGCATGCTGCAATAAATACAAGACATAAGGAGAATCATGGAAGACATAAACAGTGAGTGAAGAGAAAAAGTAAGGGCATACAAAGAGAACTCCTTGACTTGTAACACTAAGCATAGGAATGTGAAGGAACAATGAAGAACTAGAATGACCAATAAATGGGCCAAGTTATATGATATGAAGAGCAAATAAGAAAAAAGGAAGAAGTCATATGATGCAAGGGGCCAATAAGGTGACAGTGGAAGAAGAAGAAGAAAGAAGTCATATGATATAAGGGGTCAATAAGATGACAGCAGAAGAAGTAGAAATCATAGATTATTATAGACATACTAGGGTAGCACAAATAGAGCCTATGGAGAGGGGACCTTACTATAGACAGATGGGAAGGGTTTGCAGATACAAAAAAGAGCTAAGAAGAGCCAAGTCTAGAAGAGAAGGGCCCAAGTACTGATGATAAAGATAGAAGAGAAAAGTTATAACAAATGGCAGATATTTCTATAGAACTGTGACTTACTCTTCCAATATATATCTACATTGCAGATGGGATCAGCCAATGCTTTGTTCCACAACCAGTAGATAAAAACCATCTTCAATAATGTTGAACTCCAGTTGCTCTCAGGAGATCTTTTTTTCAATGCTATAGATGTGGCCCTATTAGAAAAGATTACTTCCTTCTCCTTCACTGACCCTATTGTTCTCTTAGCTCTTTGCCAACTAAGGGGAGATTCAACTTATTTCCATTGCTCTTCCTCTGCTGATTGAACCTTTCAGAAAGATAAACTCTACTTCAAATAATGTCTCTATATACCTTTCTCCAAATATCAAGCACTGGTTGCCTCCCTTCATGAGTCCTTCACTGGAGGCCATGGTGGAATCCACTGTACCTAGAATCTAGTCTAGCAAGACTTCTGATGGCCCAGTCTCCTCTTGTTTGTCTGATAGTTCATCTCCACTTGTGCTCTCTGCCAAGCAAACAAAGTTAACACCCATCTGATCATACCCCCACTTCATTCAATTGTCTTAGCCTCACTTTGTCCCTTTTTCACCCTCTCTGTGGACCTCATCTCTGGCCTTCCCTCTATTAAGGGTTTTGATACTATTGTGATCATAATCTAGTATGGTCTTATGAAGAAAGTAATTAATACCCCTCATTTCTCTGATATCTTGGCTGAGGGGGTAGCACAACTTTTCTTTGAACACATCTTCCCTCAAGTCAGACTTCATAACAAACTTATCTCAGACTGAGGCCCTCAATTCACTTCAGCATTTGCCAAGGAACTTGATTGACTTTTATAGTATGATGTCACCCTATCCACTGCTCATCATCCCTAGATCAATGAAAAAACTGAAAGGGTAAACCAGAAACTAGAAATCTACCTCCATCTCTTCTATGATGGCATTTTCCAGCAATGGATAGACCTACTCAAGATGGCTGAATTCCATTACAACTCCTTCCCTCACTTATCTATCAATAAAACTCCATTTGTTCTGCTCTTTGATTATGAACCCCATATATATCCTTCTTTGAAAACAACCTTCCTCTCTATTTTATAAACATGCTTGGATAATATGGATTTCATATGAAGGGAAGCTCTGGCCACTCATGAGAAAACTCAATATCTTGTGAAGGAATGAATTACCATACACTTCCTACCTTCAAAAGTCAAATATATGATATGACTTGAGGGCAGGAACCTCTTCCATTCTAATCTTCCTTGAAAATTTGCACTCAAATGGAAAGACCCTTTTAAAATCACAGAAGTTCTCTCCCCCCTTACATACTGACATAAACTTTTCTCTACCTGAAAGATCCATAACATCTTTTATGCCTCTCTCCTCTCTACCTATAGAGAAATAGTAGAACATGGCCCCAATCATATCTACCCTCCATCTGATGTAGAGACTGGTACAGTGGCTCAAAAAACTGTCCACATATTTGCATATTTTCCACTAAATGCAATAATCCTCACCAACCACTAAACCTTATCAAATATAATGAGTGTATCAAATGTAGTGTAGACTCATAGCTTTCTACACACTCAAGAATTGAGAGATTTGAATAAGATTCGATAAAATGGCAGTCAATACAAAATGACAACTCATGCAGACAGTTTTTTGACTTTATTAAATTTACATATCTAGTACTTGGTATGGCCTCCTTTTGCCTTGATAACTCCCTCAAGTCTCCTGGGCATGCTTTCTATCCACTTTTGACACTGTTCCATAGAAATCTTCCCCCACTCCACCACCACCCTTTTCCATAATTCATGAACTCCTTTAGGAGCACTTTCATAAGCTGAAAGTGATCTTTTGAGGTGATCTCAAGAGTGTTCTATTGGAGCAAGGTCTGGAGACTGTGCAGGCCAGTCCAAAAGCTTGATCCCTTGCTCTTTAAACCATTTCTGGGCCCTTTTTGAAGTATGTTTTAGATCATTATCCTGTTGGAAGATAATGTCATCTTTAGGAATCCCAGATTCTTTCATGCTTTGTAGCAATCCTTCCTTCAAAATTGCCACATACTGTTCAGCATCCATTCTCCCCTCAACCTCACTCAAAACCCCCACTCCATTCCACCCCATGCAACCCCATACCATCAGAGAACCTCCTTCAAACTTCACTGTATCTTTGACCTCTCTAGGAATTAGACCCTCTCCTTTCTTTTTCCACACATATTCCTGTCCATCTGACCCAATCCTATTAATCTTGGTTTCATCTAACCAGATAACCCTCTTCTAGTCCTCTATAGTCCAATGTTGGTACTTGAGAGTGAAGGCTAGTCTCCTTGTCTTATGACTAGCAGTTAATAAAGGCTTTTTCTTCTTCACCACAGCCTTTAATGAGGCTTCCTTGAGGGTGTTTCTCACTGTCTGAGAGGAGACAGGAGTGTCAATAATGGTGTTGATGAAATGGGTGGCTTGAACAGCATTTTGAGCCTTGCCAGTAATGATTTGCTTGACAATAGCTTGTTTATTGATAGGAGTAAGCTTTGAAGGGTGATCACCAAGATGTCTAGTCCTCTCTGGCTGGATCCTCTGAAGGACCTGAGATATTGTAGACTGGCCTAGGCCAGTTTGGGAGGTAATTTTCCTGGAGGAAAGGCCAAGAGAGGAGAGAGAGATAATATTATTTCTTTGAGAGGTAGAGATGGATTTCATGATAAGAACAGTAGAATAATAATGAGATAATAGAGTTTATATATGTTGAATGACCAGCCATTACATAAATGTAACATAATAGGACCCTTTTCAAATGTATGTAATGATATTACAGCATTCTAGGGTCCAATATATACAATTACAATATAAAGTCACAAAACTGTCTGCATAAGTTGTCATATTGTAATGACTGCTATTTTATCAAATCTTATTCAAATCTCTTAATTCTTGAGTGTGTAGAAAGCCATGAGTCTATACTACATTTGATACACTCATTATATTTGATAAGGTTTAGTGGTTGTTGAGGATTATTGCATTTAGTGGAAAATATGCAAACATACAGATAGTTTTTTGAGACACTATACCTATTGACATTTTTGGCTTCACCAGAAAAATCTTTGGACAACCCACCCTTGAGCTTGATAGGCATATCTTCATCATTAAATGAAGATACTCTGAGTAGAATAGAGAAATGACCAGATGGAGTGAGTCCTCTAGGTAGAGAAGTAATTGATGGATGAGCTATAACTGGAGGAACTGGGGTAGGTAGTGCTGCAGTTGATGGGATAGAAGAAGAGATCAGAGGATTCCTTACTAGAGGTGGTTGTTGAAATTGAGGGGTTTGATAGATGGACCTTGAAGAAGTATTAGATTTAGAATTAGACTGATTCAGAGGAGATCTATAAGATCTAGAGGACAGAGTGGATGATGGTGGGGGTCTCTACTGCTGAATAGTAGGAAATAACTGGACAAGCTTGTTCTTTTGTTATGGTGCAATGACATCTAATACAAATACACTAAAACAACTTAATCAGTGACAGTGAGTGTTATAGCTACAAGGGCATAACTGCAAAAGGTCATGAATTGCCCACAATGGATCTTACTAATGGTCAGTGCAAGATAAGATCTGGGGTGCAGACAGTGTGGATATGAAGGTCTTAGGGCTTGATGTCATATCTGATCCACATATAGCTGGATGTAAGATAGTGGGTAAAGTGCAGTCCAGCTATGGTCCATTATGAATAGGGAGTATCATATGATGACAGGGCACTGTTACAGTGCAACGGCACCTAATGCAAACATATTAAAACAACTAGACAGAACAGCAACTGTCTTTTGATGATAGGTGACTCCTCTGAGTAGATCTGGACTCTCAGATAACAACGTAGTCAACGTGGTCTCCAGATGGCAGCTCTTACTAGCTGCATAGATGCTAGTTGTGGCACTCTTTTATGCAGATGACCTAGCGGCAGCATATACAACATGCAGCCCTTCTCTGTAGATTCTTGGCAACAGTGAAGTATGATTACAAAAACAGTCCCTTTTACTAAGAGGGAAGAACTCTTAATGAGAATGTCTAATACAACCCCTAGAACAACCCAAGAATACGGCCGAGGGAAGATATGTATAGCAGCTGTGTTGGCGTCTGGCCAAGGACGTCTTTAGCCAGAGAGGCACAATCTAACCCACTAATCCGAGGGAACATCCCAAGCTAGGGCTCACTCTAATGATGGGGGAAAACCACCAAGAGAACAGACTGAGGTTGCCCTTAGCTGTCCCAAGCCTTTATATACCTTAGCATACATACATCATGTGATCTAGGCAACTACTATAGTCACCAGAAACTCTAGACCCTTGTCACCACATGATATCCCCTCTTCATTACTGGACCATAGCTGTGCTGTGATCAATCCACTGCCTTATGCCCAGCTACATGCAGATCAGGCATGGCATCAAGCTCTAAGACCTTCATATCCACACTGTCCATGCCCCAGATCCATCATGCACCTCATTGTTCCAGTGCAATCTATTGTGGGCGATTTGTGACCTTTTGCAGTTATGCCCTTGTGGCCATAACAATGTTGAGGTTTAAAGATAAGGGTTACTCAGACAGCAGATGAGGCAATCAGCCGTTCTGAGGAGTTCTAGCATGTAGATTGCATAGAACAAGCTGGAGTACTACTACAGCTAGAGAGCCTTATTTATAGGATAGACTTCCTGTGCATGGATCAAGTATCAAGAAAGGGAATTGCTAAGTAAAGATAAAATGTTATCAGTGGCCTAAAGATGTATCACAAAGAGGAAAGGCCACTGATGTTAAAGTACAAGAATAGACCTCATCATATGTCAGGGCAATGGAAGGCCATTTCTAGCAAGTATAGGGGTTTTACTAGAAAGAGAGGGAGGAGTTAAGAGTCCCTCTGGTCATAGAAGGTGTTTGTGTTTGTAAAGGAAGAGGGGATGGTGTGATCTATCAATGGAGGACACAATGCTAAGATGAACCCAAAATATAAGTAATAATATGCTATGGAAATGAGAAAGAGTATAGGAGTGGGCTCACCGATTGATATATAACATTACCCCCTTCCTACCTTCGAGACTTTCTAGACTCAACAAGTCTATTTAACTAGTAGTTCATATGCCAAAGGCAACCCAAGACCTTGCAGAAATATGAATGTTCTAGGCAATGATCTGGGAGGAGGTGATTGCAATGGAAGAATTCTAGCTGGGAAATGAACAATCCAAGTATATGGGGAATATCTTCAGGGCAAATGGGAGGTTCTGGTTTAGGAGGGATCCAAAGGGTAGAAACATGTCTGGGAAGGGAGGTCCATTCATCTGGTTTAAGGCAAAGTTCAAGAGGAATTTTACTCCAGTCTATGAGGTCAGGATTTTAAGGTCCGTCAAATGGGTCTCTGAGGGGGGAAGAGGTGGCAAAGAGAACAAGCTCTTTAGTCTCCCAGTCAAGTTGCATGGGTCTGGAGTCTTGAAGAGCTCTTTTCATTCATAGGAGATCTTCTGAGGAGGAGGGGGTATGTTGATGAGAGGTGAAGAAGGGTCGATTTATATCTGCATCAGTCAATTGATGGGGATTGACAGACAAATGTGAGAGTTGATTTAGGTGAACCTGAGGTGGGTGTCTTCTGGTGGTCATTCAAGAGGTTCTTGAGCAAGTCATAGTTAAAATGTAGCAAAGGGTGGAACCTTGGAAATAATGGGAGAGGAGGGGAACTTTGGTTACCAAGAGGATAAAATGGAGGAGGTGAGTAGAAAAATAATGCATGGGGGTATGAGATCTGATAAGGTATAGTCGTTTGGGATTAAAGGCATGGGAGACTCTTTAAAGATGATTGATAGATTTATAAGTCTGAAGAAGGTCTGAGGTGTTGTCTAGGTTTGATTCAGATTCCCAGGTCTGTTTCAATTCTGAGTATCCCTTCCAGGTTACTAGGTACTGCCTTCGTGATGGTGGTCCATGATGGCACAAGATCTGATCTATTTCATATTCTTCTTTGCTGTCAATCAGATTGGAGGGAGGGCAATGATAGTTGGGACCATGCTCAGCAGTTTCTCGATAGGTGGTTAAGAAGGAGGCATGGAAAACATCATGGATCTTCCATGTGGAAGGGAGTTTGAGGCAATATATGAGTGTTGAAAGTACTTCTACAGTGAGCAACAAAACCATTCCAATAACTAACCTTGACACAGTGCACAAAGCGCACTGCAAACACTCGTGGGTATTTCGCCAAGCTTTGGTGTGACCAAACAAAGTACAAACTCTTGGCTACCAATCCGCCCTTGGATCATGTGATTTGGCTCAGAGGCTGTGGAGTTATGGCCA